>JAWWEQ010049116.1:0-14199 GCA_035583055.1 Torymus tubicola
TTAAATACGAAACGTGTAAAATTTACTTAGCAGAAAAAATTTATCAAGTGAGATCTCATGTGAACAAATTTTTTCTATTAGTCACATGAGATTTTGGCGTGAGATTTTTACATGAGATCTCAGGTGAGTTCTCACCTGAGATCTTACATGAGTTTTTTTACTAGAGAATGATTATTTTCAATTGAATAGTTATCAACGGTATTTTTAAAATAACGTTCTGTAATCGAATGAACTAAGTACTTGAAATTTTCAAACATTGGTCGACTGCTGGAAAACGAAAAAAATACAGGCACTACCAATGTTCGACGGTCTCGGTCGACAATTGAAATTCAGATGAAATAGAAATCCAGTAAGCAACCATCTTTATAAAAATAAAAATAAACTGATTTTTATAATATTTAACGCACTAAAATAAATTTCAAGTATTTATCTTTCATACTGTAACTAATTTTTTACATAAAAATGAAAATTCGAAATAATAATACAACTTTATTGTCAAGTATCGCCAAAGCTTTTTACAATCGACGATAGATGTCAGCACCAATAGTTCAAGGACGAAACGGAGCAAATTAAAAACCAATATTTTTTATGTGTGAATATATAACTTCAAGGTCGTATATCAAACATGAAATATTGAACTATTATACAAAATTTTTAATTTTCACCGATTCAATTTGAAAAGTTATTATTTTAGACTTAAAGGCATACATGGTCGACTACTGGGGGGTGGTTGATCACTGGCATATCTAGCCACCCTACTCTCATTAAAGTATACGATTTTCTATACACATCTCATTAGAATTGAAGAGTTGTAAAAAATCTCGAGTTTTAGCTTTATTAAGAATTTTGAGCAATTATGTTCAACCTCCTAAGATAAATATTGATCGAGGTTTTTTTTACTAATAAAGTACTTTTTTATAATAAAATTATAACGTTATACCATAATCAAAATTTATATTTAAATATTCTTCATCTTAGATTAATTAGAGTTCACTTTTTGCACCATCTAACGTTAAAATTCCAAATAAATCTGATTTATAGCATTTAGTCTGCTGGTCTGTAAATATACATAACCTTTTGATTTTTTAGATTTCGTCATTGTCTAATGTTTTCCTTGGAGGTTATCTACGCTAAGAAATTCTATAAGATTGTAGGTCAGCTTTGTTTTTGGATTATGTTTTGTGCAAAGTAGTTCTGCGTCTGTCGGCAAGGTAGAAATTGTGTAGATATAAAGCATTCCCTTCGGATGTAAATTAAGAATTTATATTTGTGTTTAAAAATAGTTTCTATGAGTTTCAGGAAAACATATGATTTTCTATTTGTATGGGCGTTTACATGTATAAATAAACAGATCTTTCATATTAAATTCTATAATATTTCATAGGTTATATACCTATACTACTCTTACATATACATAGATACCATCGACTACAAAAGCTACCTAGTACTCAAGATGTGAACGTGTGAGCGATGCGCGCGCATACTTTGTCTCTTCCTCCCCTTTTACCCACTCCGAGGGGTGCGGCGGTAGGATTCCGCATAGTAGCGGTGTTGGTTATAATACTGCTGCTTTAGTAAGTATTCGGCTGCTACGTCGCAATGATAGTCTTATTTTCTCAAATTCATTGTTGTCAAACATGTGCAAATATTTCAGTCTGGAATTGTGTATGCATTAAAATGTGCAAAAGGAAATGAGAAAGTGAAAGAGGAGAAAGAAATAATGAGAGTAAGTGGAAAAGTAAGAAAGGAGAAAGAAGGAGACAGCGAAAGAGAAAGAGGAAGGATGAAAGAGAACAAACAAGTACAAGAGGAAAAATAGAAACTAGAGTAAAGTGAATTAGTTTAAAAATCACCCAAGCAAGTCTTTCAAAGATTATAATATTTATAAATATGTTGAAAAGCTCAAGTTCATCGTTCTCAAGATAAAGTGCTGATAATGGTTGTATAAAAGTTAATAAACAGGTTAGAATAACAAAGCTGGATGAAACATACATGAAAAATATTCCGTTGCGCACGTAACTATTATTGCACGAATATATTTCCTTTCCATTTACAATAATGTTATGTTTAATAAATATAATATTAATAAGTATTTGTGACTATTAAACATAAATTAAAATTTTGACATCTTATTGTTAGTCATGTAGCGAAACTAACTTTGGAGCATTTTCTAAATAATCTGGCTTTATTCTGATATATTAATCATTTTTCAAAAATTACTAGCAAAATATTATAAATTAAATAGTTTAAGAATATGACATGGTAGTCTTTATATCATTGCGGAGGATTTGATAAAACAACTTCATTTTAAATTCGTTATTATTTATTATGCAAAGAAAAATAATTGTTTTGCTGCTGCATTATTCTGCTGATAAGGTAGGGAGCTATGTTTGTGATGTCGGAAATGTAGAAAATCAGAATAGGCCGTCCTCTTTGATTGTTTTTAGATTTCATATAGAGGTGGAATCCGCATATATTTATTCTGAGTTCTTTGATCAGTACATTGATTTTTTAATTTAATAGATATTGGAAGTGAGAAATCGTAGTTCATCCAAAATAGTTCTATTTATAAATTTGTTTAAATTTACAGAAAATTTAATATGTAATATAGATAACATGTGCTTGGAAACTTTCATTTAAGTGATATAATTTCTTCTAAACATATTTGATAATTATTAATTTTGGGATATTAAGAAGTGATTTTTGGTGGCACAATAACAAAAACAAAATGTTTTATCACTATGAAATTTCAAAAAGATGTAAACGTTATATATTTATTTTTGAACTTTGTGTCCAACAATTGGTTTGCACACTTGACAGATATTGTGCATTAAAATTTCATTACCTTTTTCTTTAATATTGATTTACTATAATGTGCTTTATTAATTAACTTCAATATTATAAACAATTTTGTATGTAATATGTGCAAAATGAGCATGAAAAAAAATTTTAGTATTTTATGCACCATTTTAGTTGAATGTTTTTATTGGTACATATGTGCATTTGAATAATTGGAAACTTTCGTATGAGAAAATTAATAAATGTTATTAGAAAGAAGTTTTCCGGCGAGATACATATTAATTTTGTTATCTAGGCCTGAACAGTATTCAAGTCCAAGAGTGTTATTGAATGGTATTCATAAAAAAAACAAACATGTTGATTTTTTTTGTCGCCTTTCCAACCCCTTTTTAGGCTATTATCGGAAACAGAATTGTTTTTAAATTAATGTTAATAAATAAATAAAAAATGTAAGAGTGGCTAATAAAATAAACAGAACCTTATAACAGATAGACTGCCATATGAAAAAGTTGGCACCTTTCTTTTTGATTAATATGTTTAATCTAATCGTTTGAAATTTTTTCTTTTTTTTATAGTTATATTATTTCTACTTTTTCATTTCTTATTAACAGAAATGGATTTGAAATTCTTGAATTAATCAGTCAAAAGAAGTTTCATCTATTGTTAAATTGTGATCATCATTACACTTATTAAAGAAAATATTGTTTTACAATTTCGAGAGATTATCTTCATTTGTGTTAAAAATAATAAGTTTCTAAATAAACTGCTTTTATGGTCGGAAGCCAGAAAGAAAATTTTATACGATCTTGATTCTTGTATATATTCGAACTCTGATTGTTGTCCAAGATATCCGATTTTCACGGCCAAAGATATTGATTCTTTATAAATTTTACGAATCATATGAATCAGTTTCAAATGAATAATTTCTCATCTCTTGGTGATTTTGCAAATCATTAGATTTCTTGTGCATATTACTAGTGACTTTTTTTATCTATTTTAAAGAGACATAGAGGTAACAGAAAGAGCGATAGAATCAATGAAAGTGCAGGGTGATGAAAGGGGAAGGGGATTTCCATAATTTGAACATTAACCATGGATCTTTCCTACGTGAAATTACAGGTAACATCTACGAAGAAGAGCATCGGTTTTTCAAGCAATGAAAGATATCAATAACCAATCACAGTCTACAATGATGAAGTTTATTTTCTAAATGTTTAACGCAAGCAACAGCTGACACAACTTATAAGACGAAGAGGAGATACGGCCTACAAAAGATGTGTTGTCCAGGAGGCACGGCTTCAAGTAGCGGGGCACGAATGACACGATGTGGTTTGTTATGTGGCATGACCGCGCTTGCTGCTCTAAGTGCAGCACTTTTGGGCCCAGCATGGCTACATACAGAGGAGAGACTGCCGTATCTTCCTCGGCACCTTACGAATTTGGTTAGTGTTAGATTCAAGCTGGGACTGTTTCGTGCCTGTCCAAAAATCATTAAGCCGGTTAATTTAACATCATGTAAGTAAACTATTTTCTCATTTTTTAGAATTAACTTTATAAGTGGTATAACGGACTTTTTCCGAAAACCTTTTTTCTAAACCTTTTTTCAGTTTTTTTCCAAATAGTTTTTTCTCTGAAACTTTTTTTTCTGAGTCGCATCATTTTCAAAAACTTGAACTAACTTCGAATAATAGTCATTTTCTACTTCTTTTTTTTATTTCGTTAAAAATACCCTTTTCAACGAACGCACATAATCATATTAATGATTCCCTGTATTTAGACTGATTTGTTAATTTTTATTCACATAAAGCTATTCACCGAAGTACTTTGCTAGAAGGACGGTTCGTCAGGACGAATACCACCGTTTTGTGGACTCCGTACCTACCTCATCAAGATTATTATGTTTTTTAGTTATTTGTTCCTACGTTTTAGGAAACGTTGAGTCGCTATTTCAAAGGCGCGAGAGTGTTATGTAGCCGCTCGTTGGAGCCTGTGATTCTGAGGCGGCGAGTCTCGGCTGGAGCGGTGAAAAGCTGTTACGGAGAGTGGAGGACTCACCCAGCTCTATGAGCACGGGTGGTGATTGCCCGCAGAGGCAAAGTCCCACGTTACCAGTCGCTGGGACTGTTATCCCCCGTTGTGGCTTCTACGTCGACTCTAGAGCGTGTCTGGACGATAGAAAGCCCGCCCAACTTAGTGTTGGCTACACCACCCCACTAAAGAGGGATACGCTTCGAGGAGTTTGGTGTGGGGATTTAGTTGGGGTCTCGACATAGTAATCGTAACCAAATTGATAGAGAAATAGTTTGTGAACCTGAAAGCTGACATTGCAAGAGAGCCCGAGGCGCAGCTAGCCTACATCGCCACCGACCGACATCGTCTATTCACCATTCACTATTCGCCGACGCCCAACTGACGCAACCGACAGCCAAAACACCGAGATATCGGGGAACGCTCCGAAATTTCAGTTTTCTTCATAGCTATTTTATTTTTGAAGAGCGCTTGTGTGATAATGGCCTGCATTACACTATCTCTCGGCATGGGTTCGAGCGTCTGCAAGCAGTTAACATGCACAGCACCGCTCTCTGACCCCTGTGCGCCGACTTCCCACTCCACAAACATACGAACGACAGTTTAATTTACTGTCAGTTCAGTCAGTTTAAAATATAAAATATATTACTATACGACTAGAATACGTGTTAAATTGACTGTCGAAAACAACTTGGCTACGTTCAAAGAGAATCACTATTCACGAGTTTATCAAAGACAAGCACAAACCAAAATCTTCGACATAAAATAGCACAACATATTTTGCTCTAAAATTCAAGGTTTGTGGTTTGAGGTTAACTTGGAACTAGCAAAACAATGCTGACCTCGCACAGTTGTGAAATGGTTCATATGAATTCTAGTAACCTAGGGTACTGTTTGTTCTTATTTTTACCATTCCTGTTGTTGTGTAAAAGATTCATGATTTATGCAAAAAAAGGTTGCACCACACACAGTACACACATACACATAAATAACTTATACATACATACATACATACATACATACATACATACGAACACACGGCTATCTACGAGTATACATATGCTCACGAAAATACGCATACACACATAGCAATTATTATACTCTTTTAATGTTTATTACAACAATTGCAAGGTTATAATCTGTTTCAACTTTTTCAATTTATCACATTACAGCCTCATAAATTTGAAAATATTACAAGATACAATAAAAAAGATTATAATAATTAAATAATAATTTCTCATTTGGTTGCTATAAAAGCGAAAAATGTCTATATCAGATCCTATCTTTTCTAAAGCATGAAATCATAGCGGAGTACATATGGGGCTCAGTGGATATGAGAACCGAGGCTGAAGCGCCACAACGAAAAATCAATAGGGCGCATCTCCCAGCTCTTGTCGACTACTGAATACGTGTCTGCAAATGTAAAGATATGTTATCTATATAAGACAAAACAGTTTCTGCAAGTTATACTTATGTACAGTGAGCATTCGAGTGACAAGCAGAGGGACTTGAACCAAAAAATTAGTATGATTTAAAAATATATCAACACTTAGTCGAATAACTTTTTCTTTTTAAACATTTTTACAAAATAATAAAAAAATTTTCAATGACGTATGATTGGCTGCAATCATTACAAGTAAAAATAAATTCTTGTTCATCACCTTACATCACTTTAGTAATTTATTTATCAACATAACAGTTTACTAATCACAGTATGATGAAGACACTTTTTATCGATTACTTTAATGTCTGAATTCAATCTTAAATACATTTTCTACAGACAATAACTTCCAAGTAGTTCTACTTAGTACCTAAGTAAAACTGAAAATATTAAAAAAAAGAAATGTATGAATATATTTTTAAAAATTATCAGTCTAACTTAAACTTTACGATTATAAAGGAGCTTTAAATTTTGTTCCTAAGATCAGGAATATTGAATTCAAAAGACATCGTTTGCCTGTGTACTAGCCAGAGCGTCGTCTGCAGTCAGGGACATGTGGGATATTCATATTCTTCAGCTAACAGCATTACCGACTGGGATCTGTTGTGCGCATTACTTCGGGCCAGCCTGCATGTTTATGTCTTATAACAATTGTGTCTATCTTGGATAAAATTAGTATCATTTCTTTGACTAAATAGTTAGATTTAACTAAATCAAGAAATGGTAAGAATCTTTTTTTCACTGTAAATTTTGAAAATTTCAAGTATCTATCCATTTATTTGAGTCTTGTAAGTTTATAGACTTTTAAAGATAAAATAATTACAAGAATATAAAAAGAAAAACAGTATATTACGCAACTAGTACGTAAAGTACTCTCTGCGCTCGGGTGACAAACCCGACTCATGCATGAATCACCTTGCGCACGTGTTGCGTATACTATTTTTTGACAGAAGTGCGCAAAACACTGCAAATTTATCAAAATAATACAAACTAACGTAAAAAGGGAAATGTAATAAGAGATGCGAGTCAATTTTCTCGCCCGAGCGTGGCGAGGTTGAGAAAAATGACGAATAAATGCACATAAATGAGGTAAAAAAGACATATAAATATATAAATAAACTTAGTAAAGTTGATTAACAAAACTATTACAATAAATATACGAAAACTTAATTATTTATTAAAAAGTACAATTATTCAGATTGAAAGAGAAATTCTTATTAGACAATAGGGAATTGAGATGGTTTTATTCATACTCGTAGCACCGTTTGTTTTGTTAGGCTCAGCCCGGGCGCCCACAATTCCATGAAATACATATCGGTTTGTTTCCTTATTTTGAGAAATTTTTAAGCAAAGGATTCGAAGCATGCTCAAAGAAAGTGTTTTGTACAGTTTGTTATGTTTGCTTACCGTGTGCAAAGCAATATGTTTATATATATTTAGACGGAGCATGCGCAAAACAGGTGCTTTGCGCACGCTCTGATCTGAGTGTGTAAATCTGTTGCTTTGCGCACTGAAAACAAACATGAGAAGCAGTCTTTTGCGCACACTGTGTTAAAAAATTAATTTTATGACGAGGATTTCGCTTAGGCGATATTCTCGTCTAGTCTAGCCTCGCAGCGCCTGCCTTGGCCGTGGCTCGTGCGTGTTTACAAACACACGTATGTATTAACACGGCTGTGTATGTTTTGGATTTTGAGGATTCGGCAAGGCAGTGAAAAAGCAATCGACGAAATTTAGGATCGATGATGCTAATCGACGACGTTGAGAAGGAGAGAGATAGAGAGAGAGTGAGCGAGAGAAGTAGAGAGAGACAAACAATAATTCCCAGCGCCGCGTGAGCCAGCGCGCGTGGGAACGAGAGACCGGTTCAGCCAGAGCTGCGGCTGAGTCAAGTCGACAGAGTTTAGATAGATAACCAGCGTCGGCCTGCTGGCCAAGCTGGGGCAACAGCGGCTCACGAGGAGAGATGGAGAAGAACCAAGCCTCCTCTACACCGCAGGCACGACCAGCAGCCACCGTCAGTTAGTCGACACCATCGTCGCGGCCATCACCAGCCGTTCGCCATGGTCCTCGCGATTGCCACCAAGCAGCCGCCAACATCAGCAAGCTTGGGGAACGCCCCGATGCCAGCGGTAGACAGCGCTGCGGCCACCAACTGGCGACATCTCCGAGAGACGCAGGCGAGTAGCAGTGTCTGCTTGGCCATGAGGCCACCGCTGCAGCGTATAGAGAGAGAGCGAGAGGTGACGCGCTGTCGAGTGGCCGAGCAATTAGCTGGCGCATGGATGTGCACGCGCGATTGTGAGCGGAGTCCTTAGGCTCCGATAGTGAGGCCGCGCGCCACACGCTTATAATTGTCGGGAGCTGATATTGTATTGATTGTGAGGAATAAATAGAGTGAATAGTGATTGTGAGTTTGACGTATGATTGTATGAATGAAACCTTGTTCCGACCTTCCTCAGCGTAGGAGTGGGCCTCCCACCGATTCCGTAGCGATCGGAGCAATCAGCCTCCGGATCCTGCCCAACAAATAAGTTGTTGGGTTTTACAGGGATGCGAAGAAGTACAATGTTATAATTTAGAATACTATTCGTAAAAAGCTGAGCATACTGATAAACGTGCCACCTCAAGATTCTGGTAATCAAATGACGGGAATACTGCGCCAACATTTTTTTAACAATATTGATATCATTGCTGATATTAGAAGTACAATAATCATACTATTGAAAATACTAATAAAGAATTATTTATAATTAAAAGATTTTGAATGAAGCCTTCTTTGTAGGTTCAATATTATAATACCAGTTATTTCTAGTAGATGCGTTATTAATGCCTTTGAAACTGCTGTGAAGGTATTACTAAAAAATGTATTCAGCATTATAATTGGTAATAACATATCTCTACGTGACACCCCTTTAAGTTTATGAGATCAGTATTATTATCAATATTAGTATTTCGTTTATTATAAAATTGCAAATGTAGGCATACTCAAACTTCTATAATTTAAAATACTTGTAGAATTTTGAAATGTATCATTACATTATATTTCAAATACGGTAAGGAAGACATTGACTATTTCAGTTCCTACAAATTAACACTATTATTGTGTACACATTTATTTTTGCACGTACACGCTTTATATATTAGAGAATGTATACCTTGTGTACACACTAGTTACCGTTCGCACAGGGGCTGGAACAGGCCATCGCAAAATATTCTTATCTTTTCCGTGAAGAATGCTTCCCTGAGAAGTTATAAATTAAGTAAAATTGATAAAAAATGCTAATAATGCTAAAATTCTTAACCCTAACATGACACAGTGCAAGAACATTAATTTTAAAAAATTCATCAGTATTCGATACATAAAATCGAACGTTCTCAGAAAGTTTTAAACATTCTATTTTTTTACTGCTCTTCATCTATTTATTCTAAAACTAGATTTCTACCACTATAAGGTTTTCTCTATCATAAAGCAACTTTACAAAATGTAACAATCGAAAAACTTTTAATTTAAATGTTAATAGTGAGTTATTAAATGTATTTTACAGATATAGCATCTCCAACCTGCAGTACCATAGATTATAAGAGTTTCGACGATGTTAATGCGACTGAACTTGGTTTTCGTCGTCTGGAATTTACACCGATAGTGGTTACAAAAATGAGGTCAGTTTACTTTAAATTAATAATGAAAATACTAACTCGTTGATTTTTTTAATAATTTTTCACTTTACCTTCAAAAAATCAATATGCGTAAGGATCACATGGAATCAAAAGTTTAGATTGATTCATCCTGTTAAAGAAAACACAGATAAATCTAAAGAAAATGTAATGTACAGAATAATCTGTGTATAAATATATCAAAGTATCATATTTTATACTCTGAGTCTATTGCCAACATATCATGATCGCATGGGCCTCATATATACAGGGTAGCTTATTTTAACTTATATAATGAAATATCTCAGGAACAAAGCCACTTATGGATAAAACTCAAGAGACTTATCTTTTAGGAAATTTAAGGGACCACCTGTCAAACTATCCTTTTAATCGGCCAAGGGTTCTTCTAAGACTCGTAATAGCTAAAGCCAATTTTTTAAAACATAAACACTTCTTGTTATTACAGATTTAAATTGTACGGTACAAAGTACATCCGAAAGAGATTTTTTTTCTGTAAGGTCCTTTTTGTGCATCTCGTGCTTCCGCTTCCCTGTGCTTTCTTTCCCTCTTGCTCTCTCTACCTAATTTTCCTGTGCGCGCAACTCTACTGCCCCATTCTCTGTGTCTATTCCTATGTACACCAGGTTCTTCGATTTACTGCGCCCTATCACCATTCTTTTTCGAGCGTACTATCGTACTACGCGGCTGCTCCTCTTGTACATCTGCACTTCTAGTTTAAGCGACATACGCCACAGGAAACACTTGAAATGAACTAGTTCTAGGTGGAACATTAGTTTTGATACACTTAGTGCTGCTATAATAGGATGTTATATTTTTCATTCGTACTGAATAATTTAAAGTCAAATATTATTTTCAGTTAATCTTACCATTAATTCACCTGTTTTCTAGAAAATTAACCAACAGTGGAACTTATCATATTTGATTTATTTCTTTAAATATTGAAAGATTCTTACTAAATCCTAAACTACATCAATGTTGAATATTACAAAAAAATATCGAAACTAAACATTTTTCTTAAATTTTAATGCCTTCGAACCCCAGCCCAAACGGAGACTTACTCGCTGTACGTAAAAAATATGTACCCTTTCTTCCCTTTTTCCCTTTCCCTGACCATCCAGGAAACATAATAGTTTCATTCAAATTACACTCATTTTTCATGAACATTTCCCAACTGTCGCAATATACGGACAAAAAACCATCAGGTCTAGTCAACGATTCAGCATAGTAAATGTAAGCTCGGTCATGAGCACAATAATTGTTAACATCAATCCCACAGCCGGGTTGCTTTTCACCTCCGCCATTAGGAAAGAAATCCAAATGACCTGCCGGACGTGAAAGGCCCATGTCATTCACGTTCGTATGAATTATCTCAACAACTTGCGCATCCGCCGTGGATATTCCATAGCCAGGCCCAGAATTAATAAATCCTGGGCTTGCAGGATCTAGACCTACATCAGAGTGATAATGCTAAATTATTAATTGAAAAAGTATTGTACTAGTTTTATTCTACCACGCTGTTATATAATTTTTTTAGACAAGAAATAAAAAAACAAAGCCAAGTAATAAAAAAACAAAATCCACCTGCATCAGTCCCCTTATTTATTTGTTTCATAATTACAAATTAATTTATCAGGTATACCATTCATTTAGATTAAATCTATGGGTGGTGTTTGTTTTTTTTTATACGCAGAAAAAAAATATTCTAAAACTTACCAACGATATGACCAACTTTATAAGTACTCTGAAATCCAGCTAACCCCATCACGTGAGCGCCAAGAGAATGACCAACAAGGGTCATATTTTCGGGATCACTACCTTGACTTTTCAGAAAGGTAATCATCTGTGCTATATATCGGGCAACTATTTTTATTTTGGCCGCAGACATCAAATAAGGAAGCTTCGCTATATTGCCCCAATCAACAACAATAACATTGTAATCATCTTGAGCTAAAAAGGCTTCCATCACACTAATATTAATTCCAGACGATACACAAAAAAAAGAGAAAAAATTCTACAAATTTTTAAACAAGCGACCACGAACTAAAAAGTAAGCGGAAACAAAATCAGACATTTTAAGAAATCTTATTTGAATTACGTTTATTTAAAGATAATAACAAGTGTATTCAAGCTATACAAGAAGGTTTAAGTTGGATGATGCCATACTATAATAGGAAATAATTTTGAACTTACGATTATTTCTTCAATTACGAGCTTGAAGTTTGAAAAACGACTGTTTTTATAATAAATGACTTAATGTATTATAAATAATCACAAAATACTTAAAAATTATTTAAATCTAATTTTAAATATATATATACTATAAATATAACTCATTTTTCAAAGATATGAGCCTTCAAACCCGATTCATCCAGAATTATTGCATTTCAAATAATACACTTCTGTGTAAGTTTTTAGACAGCTTGATGGATTTTTATGAAACAAAAACGAATTGTTTATTATATGTACCTCTATGGCAGCTTGCTCTACAATTAACCCCGAACTGAAACTTAGTCTTTTTTTCACTTCTTATACTAATATAACTTAATTAATTTTGTGAAATTTTAAAACATATTTACGTTAATGTTTTTGTATAAGCAGCGATTTAAAAAAAAGACAAATCGAGCTTTCGGTCATTTTAAAGATATCAATTTCGAAAATTAAAAGTCCAATCTACCGAAAAATTTATGAAAATATCTTTTTATTGTACACAAATGTCACACTCTAAAAAAAAATAGTTAAATTCTATGAAAAATTATAAGGAAAAAATTATATGTAAACTATTACGAAATTTGGCTTCGTTTTTGAGTTAAAAAATTCGTATATATTGAAAAATTTTTCCTGGTCGGTCTTTACATAATTATCTAATATATTTACCTTTTCGGACGGTGAAGCAGTTTGTCCCGAGATAACTATTAAGCCAACCATGTGTCATAAATTTCGTAGCTTTACTGACATTATATTTGCTCTTGTCTAAAGCTAGTTTGTCGTCAACCCATAATTGATGAGGAATTTCACTATTATCTCGTTTGTAGAGAAAGAAACGTACGTCATTTCGTAGATCCACGCCGGTATCGTTAAATAATATCGTTAAGTTGTAATATTTATGCTTAGTTATAGTCGAGTCTTGTAAACCTAAATGTGAACAAATCTAAATAAATATTGCCTATACAAAAAAAAAAAAAATACTTTTTGAACTTACTTAAACTACAAATTGAAAAAATTAAAATTGTGTATGAAATAATATTCATGCTGAGTAATTTTTATTGAAATGGAATGAAGAAACGTTAACTTAAGAATGACTAGTATTGAAATGATAAGCAAGAAAGATAATATTTGTTATCTTTAATGGAGGAGAAGCGGGGCTACGATATCTCCTTAATACTTATCAACTCATATATACACACACGTACACTGTAAGAAAACTTCCATATATATAGATATACAATGTGTATATTTGGAAACTCAAAATGTAAACACAGTATATCTATATATATGGAAGTTTTCTAACAGTGTACTTACAAAAATATATGTAGTATATAATGATTGTTTATATGGAGACTAGTTCAATACTGTTTTTCATAAATTTTATGCTTTATGATGAGTAATGCTTTACTTAAACATATATATGAAAAAATGTTTAATTTTATCAGCATTAAAAACTAAGGACATTTCATACATATTTTATATAAGTATATGAAATACTATGAAATTAATTTCATAATAAACTGCATCAGTAAAAAATACTAAGATCTAACTACCAGCCTAATAAAATTATTATGACTCAAACTTTTTATTTGTAGCAACTGCCAAGTATGGACAAAATATACGTCAGTATTAAAAAAACGTTTAATATTTATAAAATTTCATCATTAAATTCAGAATTTTGATTATTTTTTTGCTTAAAAACGAAGCAAAATTTCGAAATATCTTAGATAGACTTTTTTTGAAGTGATAACTTCTTATGGGAGGGTGAATTCGTGAACATGTCGCTACTTGGGCTCTACATCACTCAAATTTTCAGACCAAAAATTCAGTCACCTATCCCCACTCCAGCGCCTCATCAGCATCGCAGCGGTGGGGCTAACCGAAATATCGCGAGAGCCAATCACTGCGCGCACTATAATTTTTGTCTCACTCTCTCTATCTCTCGACATAGCGAGATGTCAACAGAGAGAGAGAGAGGGACAGCGTGAGAGGCTCTCGCTGTATGTGTTGCATGGCTGGTGCAAGTTCAAACTCGCGCACTTATGAGC
>JAWWEQ010049117.1:0-14198 GCA_035583055.1 Torymus tubicola
TATATATATCGAAAGAGATTGCCCCAATGCGCTTTTTCCGTCCGCATTTAGCATGACTATATAGATGCGTATTATATACCAGGCAGATCTATAACTATATATATCAACAACCACAATAATACTATATATATGTGCATGTTGAAAGGTCATTGACGTCGCGCTGTTGCTGCCGTATATATATATATAAAAATTACTCGCGATTACGGCTAGTTCTCCGCGCGCTTATCTCATATATATATATGTATATATATACACGCGAGCGAACTACATTCGTTCGCGCGGCTATTCTATAAATTCTCGCGAGCGCGTGTAATAGATAGAGATAGAGAACTGCGAGAGTGAACCATTCATTGCCAATGAATACGTGTATATATATATGTAGAAAGAGAGAGAGAGAGAGAAAGAGGAATGAACTCGTACTCGTGCATTTACTATATATATATATAGGAGGAATTTCGCAAGCGGTGGTATACCGAGAACAACCAAAAAAAAAAGAACGAGCGCATGCTACGGGTGTGGAATGTCGAGGAATTTGGAAGTGTTATACGAGAGATAAGGATATATAAGTATATACGCGAGAAGTGCTATAATGTTGAGGTATATATATAGGCAGGTATTGTGTATATAGGTGCGCCAAAGGTGTGTGTATATATGTGTGTGGTGTAAGCCTTATGGCAGGTACATGGAAAGTCTATTTGTCAGAGAAAAAGAGTGTAATGGGGCCCAGTGATAAAGGAGTGAGAAGTGTGCGGTATATACACGTGGCTGATACAAGTGTAGGAGAACGATTTTGTTTAACTGCACAACCGAGATTTTTATTGTTTGATTAGCTATGGTGTGTGTGTGATGTTGGTAATGATGTAACTATATCGTTTAATATTTAAAGTATTTCTTTTCATTATATAGAATAAAATGACCGAGTACATCAACCTGAACATAATCCTAATAATCTAAGAATACTCAACAGGGTATATATATAATAGTCTTAACAAACATTGTATAAAAATGTATAATACAACGTTTCAGCGATCCTCTCCGCCCAATCAACCTATACTACTCGCACCAATCAATGTATAATATCCACTAATCCTATATATACATACACATATATAATACCAGCAACCCACTTCGAAACCTCGAATTATCATTCGGCTCGCACGCTCTCTCTCTCTTGTCATCGATCCTCACGTCCTCCGTGCACATATTGTGCAAGATGTATCGACTGTACGCGGAGAATGAACTCGTGCACACATATATATGCGTGGTATATATATACGGCACTGTGATGCAAATAGAGCCGTTATATGGATACGAGACGACTTGTATATATATACGCAATCTAAGATAACGCATATATATATAGAGTGTATACGCGCAATCCTGGAGGGATTCTTCTTTGTTGAATTTAACGTAGTGTTAAATATACGATCTTTAAAGAATTATAAATGTAGGTTACGCAAAGGTATATGTATATATAGGTAAGAATACACCAAGGTAAAAAGTGAGCAATATTGTACGAAAGTACTTATAAGTGTCGTTTTCTCACTCGTCGAGATAGTCGTAAGTATACGAGAAAAAAAAAATTGAAGATCATTGGGGAGGGGAAGGAGAGAGAAGAAAGAGTATAGTGACTCGGTGGTTTTCTTTCTTCTGTTTTTTTTTACGTATTTCTCGATATTACGGCGCACTCGTAAAATGGAATATCGATCGCTTTGATTTTTTATTCGCTATCATAACCGCGACAACGGCATGGCGGCTGTGTAATTGCGTGAGCTTTTTATATTATAGCGTGAGTGCCTCCTCTACGCGCATCGAACGGTATTGTTTATATACATACATATATGCCGACCAGAGAGCTTTTTTTTCTGGGTTAAACAGTGTGTAACTACAGTGACGATTATTATTGCAAGTGTGTTTTGAGTTCGTTATATGACTCTTATCAAAACATTAGTGCTATATTTATATACTAGTTGTACTAGTTTAGAATTTCGATAACGAAACGATTACGTACGTATATACATCATGATTATTATAGCGTATATTAAATAATACATATATATGTATGCGATAGCCAATATTATATTCTTATCAACGACAATTACCGATAAATACGTCCTCTGGTTTGACCGCATCTATATTTACGAAAATAATATACGGGCGTAGTTCAAGTACACACAACGACAATTCCACCATTAAACAATAATCTCTGATAATTAGCAAATAAGGATAACCAGCAGCGAACAAATGTATATATACATAGTGTTGTTGCATATACTTGACCAATCTCACACCTCCACGTGTATATATATGTATGCAATTGCGTTCTACTACCAGCCTCTTCACTCTCGCATTGACTATATCGTAATAAAAGAATCGAACTTTACGAGACCTCGATAAAAGCAAAACTACTATACTATTGAAACCGTTAAATAACGTGCGAGCGATATTTTTTTCGCGCACGTGTGTATGTATATATGTAACGCGAGCTAAAAATAACCTCGTCGACTAGTTGTTTTGCGCGCGAGGAAAAGGAGGAAAGCGGAGCGTAAAAACAGCTGATTAGGCTAATCAGTATAGCGCGACGGCGGATAAACATGAAGACGCACGTTTCATGACAGGCGTAAGGGGAGGGAAGAAGAAAAATATATCGATGGATGCAACGCGACGACAATATATAGAGGGGTTATATAGTGAGGTGTGACGCGACGATGCTTGTATTTTTTTTTTCTTTTTTTAAATTGAATTCGAGAGATGTAGGGTAATTAAGTGTATTATCGTATAACGCGAATGTTATTCGAGTATGCTTATCGCGTATAGAATGAAAATAGCTACGTACGTTTCTAGGATTCTAAATGTATACTTTTACTCGCGGCATATCCGTTGTTTACCAGATCAGAATAAATCTTATATCCGTGTTTTTATATGAATAATGTATATATATATTTAATTTTAGAACGGTTATATTTATCTTATATAATTATATACTTATTTGTATTTTTTAATTATTTACGGACGTAGTTTATTTTTTTTTTTTTTGCAAACTGCACATTTGTATAATAAATGTTACACCGCGTCCAACAACAATAATACGAAATTTTTATATGCACAGACTCTTTTAGTTATTATTTTTTTTATTCATATATATATATGTATAACCCTTGAGTTGCACAAAGAGAAAAATGTTAATTTTTTCGCAGAAAATAAATGCTGCGTTTAATTGGACGAAAAAAA
Organism: Torymus tubicola; assembly: GCA_035583055.1. Classification (NCBI taxonomy): domain Eukaryota; kingdom Metazoa; phylum Arthropoda; class Insecta; order Hymenoptera; family Torymidae; genus Torymus; species Torymus tubicola. The sequence goes on from JAWWEQ010049117.1 coordinate 3,232, forward strand.
AGTGTCTAGGGCCATAAATTACAGCAGCGACGGAAAAAAAGGAACAAAAAAAATTATGATAAAACTGACCCATGCGGCGGAAATAACTGAATATTCATGAATTTTAGAGGCATCAAATGCAAATGGTTGCCGAAAGAAAGTTTTATACTTCAAAACTCCTCTAATTAAGAGTGATGGTCAGCAAAATTTTTATTACTATTATTCTCACCTATACCCCATATAATAATAAAAACTTCTAAATAAAACAATTCTAAATACGAAAACATACGCATTAATTAATCATACCTACTGAATCCCTATTAAAAATTTCCTTCCCCATCGTCTCTCAAAAACCTAATATATATATACATCAACCCACAGAATGTCAAACCACCGCGGTGGTACACATCGAACGCATCGATTTCTGTTTATATAGCGTATATAATCGTCCCGCACGGGCGGCGATCTCGCGTTGCAACGCATGCTCGTATATAGCTATCGAGCCGATAAGGATATTATTGTTACGAATATAGCTCACTCTCTTTCTCTCTCTCTTGCTGCCGCGGCGGCGCGCGTCTGTTTTCGTGCTAACTACGACGCGCGAATTTTAATTAAAGCAGAGAGAGAGAGAGAGCGATATGCGAGTGAACGAGGTCGAAGCGTTTATATATGTATTATCTGGAATTATAGCGGGAGAGAGTGATTGTATTGTCTTTGGAGTTTTGGTTATGTGTTGGTTATGTATATATAGAGTTGTTCTTTTTGAGGGAAGATTTGATTATTAAATTTTGTTGTGTATATAGTCGTTGTTAACTAATGTTATATTATATAATATTGAAGATTAAATTGCAAGTGCGTTTTTGCAGGACCGAAAAAGGTAGGATACGAGAAAAAAGAAAGGAAGGTTGCGATAAAAAGAGTTAAAACGGCGCGTCAAGTTATTTTAAAAATTGTCAACAGTCAAAAGTCCTGGAGTTGTATAGCTATGCTAGTTATATATGTATATGAAAAGGTCGAATCGATACTTTTACCGTATAAAATTAATTAACAACTGCAAAATATATATAACGAAAATATATTAATTAGACGATTCAATTAAGCACGTTATAAGCGTTTTATATACTTCGAAATTAATTAAAATTAACGTAGCGATTACTTTCTAAGTAGCACCGTGAAACTTCCTCACAGGTAACGTATTTTCTTTTGTAACGCTATCTTAGCGCATCAATTGAAATTAAGCTATATATACCCTGATCCCAGTATACCAAAAAAAAGAGGTATGTACAAAGAAAGACGAAGAAACTTTCCTTCGCTAAAAACGCGCTGGAGATAGGAAACTTCCCGTTCGCGACTTATATACCACCGCGACACACAAAGTTCACTGGCACAATCCAATAGCTTCCAGACGCGTTTTATTTCGGTCGACGAAAAATCTTTCCCTTTTCCACACACACACACACACACACACACATATATATACACATATCCAATACAATGGATCAGAATATATGTGTGTACCGCGATTTGCGCGCAAAAAAAAGGAGAATCGCGTCGCGTATATATGCCTATATATACGGAGGTTCGCGAGAGACGCTAACTGAAAGATAATATATAACGTATACATATATGATGGATTAGCGCGTGTCTCTTGCGTGCTTCATTTTTTTTTCTTCTTCTGCGACTTCGCGCTATACGCAGATTTTAGCAATGGATCTGTAATTGAGTTAAGAATATACATATATGTATATATATAGATACGCGTCGTGTGTCAGGATTATAAACGTATATACGCGGGTATAGCGCAGTGGAATATTTTTTTATTGATCGATCGGTTTGAGCACCTGTGCGAATGCGCAGTGTGTCTCTGCGCGTGTGGATGAAAAGATTTTTTTTTTCTAAAGATAACCGCGCGTGGATATATATATATATATATATATCTATTGTTTTTTATTTACACGTACAGTTGATATACATATATTTATATACAGAACGCACGTGTTTATCAATTATCGCAAGCGACGAAACATTATAACCGCTGTACGTGTATCCATATACTATATATATACATATATATATCAATTAAGCAAGAACCGACGAAGAGTATATACGTGTATATATAAAAGTCATCGCCGTCGTCGTCGTCGTCGTCTCTCTTTTCTTGCGACGCTCGTTATTTTGTAATTAGCACACGCCGAGCGCTTGCGCGCGCGCGCGAACGTTTTTAACGAGAACAATGGGAACTATGTGTGCTTTTCGTATACGTCGCGAAAAGCCTGCGTGCAAGCGCTGCTGCTGTAACAATCATATATTAATGCCACGCGCATGCTTCGGTCTCTAATTTTTTTTTTTTTTTTTTATTTTTTTTTAACAACTCAAAAACCGAGATGTAACCTACACACTACCACGCATAGATATACATTTTTCATTCTTTTCTTCTATCTATAAGGTGTGCACGCGGAAATTGACACGTTTGGAATTCCGCGACCCATTATATACATCGTATACGCGTGAAAAATATATATGATACATACGCATGTATATATATATGTATGACCTTAGAGCGAAAAAGATCGCGAATTACCGCGTTGACTTTACGATGTAAAAGCCCCGGAGAGGTAGAAAAAAAGCGTGTATACTGCGAGAAAGTACGCGTATACGTATGTACGCCACTCGTGTTTCATTATGGGTGGTAATAGTAGCATAAAGCGGCAGGTCACATGTACAAGAGAGAAGCTTTTTTTTTTACTACGGAGAAAAAAGTGAAAAAAAACGATGCGCTTTCAATATGTAATTGCCGATCGCAGTCTATAATCGGAGAATCTTATTCTTCATATCAGATATATTATACAAACATTGTTTCTCTTGAATCATGCATATAGAATCATAAACTCTCTTCGTTTATGTATCGTTTAACACATCTATATATACGTGAAACCATCTATGAAATCGTGTATACGCACGAGAGAGAATTAAAAAAAAAGTGAAACTCGCACACACTGGCAGCTTATTTTTAGACACGGAAGCAGCGAGCGCGAACGAATTTCACTTCCACAATTCTATATGCCTCTTTATTCCGGGTCAATCAAATATAATAAGCTCGCGCGAATCGCGTTCGTCCTCTTCGATATTGAATGATAACGCGCACTGATGCTTGCCTTATATATTATATATATCACTATATATACACGTGCAATTCACTATAGCGGGAAACTTTTGTAATTCGCAACGGTTCCTCTTCTTTCTTTTATATATATATTATTACATTCTACTTGAATTTCGTTATAGCACACACGTAGTAGTGCATATACATCTTCATCTCTTCGCAGCGCAACGTGTCGCGTAAAGCAGCGTAAAATTGGTTATTCGATTCGCTCGCACTCCGCCGCCGCCCCTGTGGGAGTCATTCGCCAAGAAAGAGAGTGGGAGAACCTTTTTCCATTATAATACACGTAGTAGTAGTATACACGAAAAATCCAATTCCCTGATATACTCTCTCTCTCTCTCAACCGAGTATATATATATACACACGCGCATCTACATACTTATTTACGATTGCGCATATATATATGTGTGTGTGTGTAGATGCCCGGAAGGAATTCTCCCGCACACACACACGTGCGGGTATACCTATATGTATCGATTTTACATATATACATACATACATATATTTATATAGTTATATATGCGTACCATTAGACAAATGTAAATTGGCTTTTGTTCGGGAGTACACGTGTGTGATAATAAAACACCCTCAAGGGGTGAACAGAGGTTTTAGCACGATCCCGATGCTTTTGGGGGATTGAATATTTGCGAATTATCGAGTATGTAACGCGCTACCGAATATTCTCATGTGGCAAGTGCTGATTCGTTAAAATATATTTAACGATGGTTACAGGTGTTTTCGCGAGAGACAAGTACGATATTATATATAAGTTTTTATATTATATACACTGTATACATGTGTAGTATATGTTAAGACCATCGATATATATACGTACAATTATGTTATATAGATGTATATGTATATACATCACATAATGATAATGTAGGAACGTGCTCGCGCATGGTATATCGAGAATTTAGCGTCGTCGGTTATATACACCGCGCGTACGACGTTATTAATTTTATCGCCGTGTGTCTCGAAGGTTTATATATATATATATTCATCCTTGTTATACCGTTCTACGGTTTTTATGTATATACACGGTGTCTCGGTCGGAAGCTTATCCCTTATAGCATGACGGTAATCTCTGTTTCGATAAAATATCTTAATGGAGTTGTAATAATAATGTGGTGGTTGGTAGGTAGAATTATAATGCTGTAGTAAATGTTATGGGAGATTTATAAAAAAAAAAGGTATAGCTGTCAAAATTATATCAGCGGGTAAAAGTATATTTTTGTATAACACATGCACGTGATTTTTGTGGTTTCTCGTTGTTCTAAAACTATGCGTAAAATTGCAAAAATATTAAACATAATCCCGCATAACTTGTTTTTTTTGTAAGATTAATCCAATTTTATATATAAGAACAACACGAAAATTGAAATCATTTGTATTTGTTAAATTTTGGTTTTGGTTCAACTAGAAAAAATTAAAGCTTGCCTTTTTAGGTTTAAATATCTGGAAAAAATCAATACACGTGTCACGAAAAAAAATATGGTGTTCACCTATCGTGTACGTGAATTGGACCTAAAAACGCTCATTTCACTCTCTTGGTCTACACAATATATACTATTATACAAGGGATTCTGAACGAACTAGAACACACATACACACGCAGATGTGTATAACGTATACTCTGAACTGATGCCAAGCAACAATGGCTTTCTTTTTCTGACGTTAAAATCTATATATATTTACAGCGTTGTCGAAAATAAATTCCGCTCTCTTATAATTCTTTCTGGACTCTGACCAGCAACAGCAGCATCATATCTCTTTTCTTTTTTTTTCTCTATGTCAAGCTAGAGAGTGGAACTTTCCATTGCGCCCTCGAGAGAAGCTTTCTCTGGTGCAGGTGTCCGTAAGACAAGGCCGTCGGCGTCGGTCACGGGACAGACGACGATGTATAAGAGGATCAGTCCTGGTCTGTGCTTTACGTAACGAAGAGACCAGGAAGTGACACATATATATGTATACACACGTCTGTGTGTATATATGTATATATAAGAGGTAAGGTTAAGTCGGATTTTAGCGCGGTGCACACACACATCAAGTGCTTTATTTATTTTTTCGCAGTACATGACACGACAAATTGACGAGAACTGTTGATTCCGGATAGATAAGGAAGAAGATTTTTTCTCTCTTTTTTCTTGAAGTGGTTCTTGGGAGATGAGTTGCAGGTTTGCTCTATAGACGTGTAGAGTGAGACGGTTAATAAGATGTTAATTTGATGAGGTGTTGAGAGCAAACTATAGTGGTGACGAGTGGCTTTTTGGATTTTCCGTGCTTATATATGTATGCACGCAGGCACGTGTAGAGATGAAGTTTAATACAATAGGAGAGGTCGAGTGTACGTTAAGAAGTGTAATATAGGTTCGAAGAAGAAGAAAAAAGAAAAAAAAGAGGAAATTTAACGATTGAGAGTTGAAAAGTTTATTATTAAAAGGTATACGCGAAAGGGATAAAGGATATCGCACACTATACGCTTGTTCACAGCGCTGAAGTATTATTGAAAATCGATTCGCATTCAATTATAAAATATTCTCTCTCTCTCTCTCGGTTTAACTGGCTTGTGGTCGTCGATTGATATAAAGAGGGATGAACTCGAGTATGCAATTAGTGTGAAATTTATAGTGTCTTCGGGTTCTAATAATAAAAAAAAAGAAGAGAACGCCTCGACGAAGATGAGGAGATTAATCGATCTACTCTTTTGTTATAAACTATATATACACAGTATATCTTGTTTCCGGCGATGCTATACACTCGTAGCAGTTCATAATTCATTTTAATAGACTCTCTGGAACGCCGGAAAAACACATACTACTCTATGCGCTACTACCTGCATATATAAAAATAACATTATACGCTTGATTTACGTATAAAACCTTTAAATATAATATAATCCATTATAAAGTTAGAAAATAAGAAGAAAAACAAAAAATACACATTCCATGCCACCACACGCCGCACGTGTTTTGACTACAAGCGTTGTTCACACGCGTGCTTTTCTTCGGCTCGCAAATTACGTTTTTTTTCTTCTTCTTCTCAAAAGCTTCTCTCTCCCTCTCTCTCTTTTCTTCACCGTACCAATAACTTATATCTTCGTCTATATATCGCGTCGGAGATTTCATTCACCCGCGCGCCGGATCCGAAATATATTTCTCTTGGCTGTATGCCGAAGGTCAATCGCGAGAGACGCGCGTCGAAAGAAGTACGTTATAGTATATATATGTAGTGTTCGTGGAAAGCTCGCGAACATATACATACACTTTTCTTGTAATCTTTTCTCGCGTATAGTTATGATATATAGGAGGTACGTCAATATAGCATAGCATATATATAATGCATTATTCAAAGTTTCTTCGTTTACATATAGAGCTCTAAGTGAAATGATCAATTCTAATGCAATTAATAAATTTTACACACAGGTTCTCTCAACAACACACGCGAGCGTGAACGATTAGTTATATACGTGTTAGTTGTCGTTGGTATGGTATATAGTATATAGCTACGTGTACGAAAATAACGGGTATAATGGGTTGGAAGAGTTAATGGTTTTTTTTTTCTTTTTCATAATGGCTTTTTAAAGAAACGCGCCGCGAAACCGTCGGCGGCATCCGGATGTACGTTTATTTTTGTTGAATGACGTTGCTGGTATATATTATATAGTTATGTTATGCGAGTTGTTCATTCACGCCGTTTGTATATGTGAATGAACGCGAGTTGGACTATAAAAATATAGGCGATGAATATATTTTTCTAGTAGATATACTGACGTAAAATCGAGTATTATTATATATACGAATATCTATGAATACACACGGTAGGGTCGTTCAACTATATACGTGAACATCTCGACGACCACACCTCTCTATACATCGTAATCTGTGTTACTACTACCAATATAACATATCACGCGATGATCTCCATTCAACCGCGCGGGAGAATCTGAAATTCTAATAGCTGCGAAACCATTATATACGCGAGAGATTGTTGCATACGCGCGTATTTAAAGCCCAATTCCGCACTCGATCAATTAGAACGTATATATATACCCGGATGTTTGGCTGCGCTATTCGATGCGGGAGAATGCGCTCGCGAGGGGATAAGTTTAATTGATTTCGCGAGTGGGGGTTTGGGAATGTCGTATGTATATAGGTATATACAGGAAGTTTTAGGGTGGCCACGGTATATCTTGGATGGTATATTCAATTAGAAATTTTAGTATCAATTTACGTGCAATAAGTGATACATATGTACAGAAAAAACAAAAGACAAAAGAACATTATAGATTTTTTTTTGTTTAACCGCGTTGCAATTTTCCGCGTATTCCTATTGTTATTTTTTTCCCCTCGGTTTGTTTCCAAAAAACAATAGCAAAGATTACAAAAAATAAACGTAATAACTGTATAGTAGTGAGACAAAAAAGCGAGGAACTATAAAAGAGAGGAAAAAAAACAACAAGAAATTCAATCAAGTACAGCCGGCAATAACGATTGCGTTTCCCTTACACACACACAGACACATAGAAACGTATAATTGAAAACGAAATTCCTCGCATTAACGGTATATCGAAAGTTCCAAACGGCAAAAGTTATCCCTTATACACACACATACACACCGTATTTTAAAGCCGGAAGGAGGGTAGGACCGACCGACCAACCGGCCGAGTTATAGCAATGCAGGATAGAGATAAAGCGAGAAAACTAGTTTCGCGAACTCGAATTTCACCCTATAGCGGTAGGTTATACTGGCGGTTCTCTCTCTCTCTCTCTCGCGCCTTGGACCGTCGTTAAACTTCCACCCGTGTATATATATATATATATATGCGAGTGTGAGGTGCACATGACGCGCATATATATATATATAGGCCGTCCCGTTTGTTTATCGAATGCGAAGGGCGGCTGGTAAAAGTTAGAGCGCGCAGAGGAGGAGAAACGAGGGTAAGTATAAGGAATACTTATAACGTCGGGTGGTTTACGATGGTGTGTGTATATGTAAGAGAGGAGAACTGGAGGAATGTTGTGAACTTTTCGAGAGACGGATAGGTTTTGTTCTCTCTCAAAGTTGTATACGAGTAATGTGCCTTTTTCTTGAATTTTTAACATTCCTTCGTATATATATCAGTTTCTTACGATAGAGTACCGTAGATATCTATATATATATAATGCAATGAAGGAAAAATCCTGTAGCTATATACCCTGGAATGTATAAAAATCGGCAAACCTTCTTCTTATCACTGTGTATACGTATAGAGCAACTAAAAATTTAAACTTCTTACATTCACATAGCCATCATCGCCTTCATACCTTCTCAACCGCAACGAATTTCCCTCTTCTTTCCATTATACAGTATCTCTCTTGCGCCTTTCCACAATAAAAAAAAAAAAACAACATACCGGATAACCCGCTCACACCGAAGATTGATGGATTTATGCGCGCTAACCCAGAGGATAAAGAAGAAGAAGAAGCTTTTTGCCTTTCTCAAGCAAGTTCTCTCATCATTTGTCACGCGCGCGCGCTCGATCCTCTCGGAACAAAGAAGAAGAATTGGCAGTTACACGCGACTGAAGAAGTATAACGGTATATAAAATAGTGCATCATAGGTATCTAGATGTATTCTTAGCTTGTAGGTTATTAATCGAGGAATACGCGGGGGTGTACAAAGATAGCGTAGATAGGTTTGTTGGTAAACAAACGACATACGATCACGTTGATGCTGTCTAGTAGAAGGGTTTAAATTAGACGTGTAACTGAGAGGGGGAGAGTTGTTTTTTTTTACCTATATATAGGTGACAGAGGCGAATACCGAGACGGAAAAAGATAATATGCGCGCAAGGTAGGTCTGTGTGTATATGCTAGTGCTGCTGCTGCTGTTGTTGTTGAGCTAGTTATATAGAATGTGATTAGATAAAAAGGTATGACAATTATAATCTTGTAGTCGTACTTGACGCTTATAATATAAGTTGACTATAAATAGTGTTGTTGCACTATATATGTATATATATAACTGACCGCGATAAAAATTGTTATCCTCGTTGTAATTATACGAATTATGACACATAAAGCCACACCTTTATCAATCTACTACCTTCGTAGTATAAGATACATAATGGTTGGTATATATGACAGAGGAAACTTTCTTTCCTCTGTCATATATACCAAACTTAAAACATAACATACGCATCCTACAGATCAGAAAAGGAACAAACAAAGATTGAAAGCCAGTCGCACTGCAACGGCGCGACATATTATACTAAAGCTCGACGTGAAACACATTTGTACATGTGCATAATGTAGGTACGTACTATACGCTAATGCGCGCATGTCTTGTACTGTACATATATATGTGCCTGCGTATATACCCCGTGCGGCAATCCGCTTTGGTATACTCTATACACTCTCGTGTGTACGGAGCTGTGTAATAGTATAGAGGAAATGTGAGGGTGGTCGCGCGAATCGTTTAATACGAGGATGAAGAAAAGTGAAGGGTGCTGTATAGTAGTTTAAAGTTTATATATAGGAAAAATTAGCTGTGTATATAAGGTGTACAAGGAACAGAAAGGTGTTTGAAAATGTTGAGTGTAGCGCGGTAGATTGCAAATTCTGTTCTGTGTACAAATTTAATTATCTATACGTTAAGAAGGATATTTTTATAAATATATACACCGAGAGAAAAATATTGTTATAGTTAACATATATATATATATTAACAGTTAACATAATACATTCGATTTTGGGGCAATTATATCAACTTCTGTAGGCAAAAATGCTATTGTTACAGCAAGTATATGGGCGTATTTAAGCCAAATAGCTCATGTATTAACTATTAACATATATCGTAACTGTTAACATATACGCATGTTCACTATTCTAATACGTACGTTGACAGTTACAATATATGTTAAGTATAATCATATTGTTTTCTCAGTGTGGCAGTCACAATATTTATTTATTTACCAGAGTAATACGTATGATAGTAATACATGCGTTAAACCTTACTTAGGCATAATTACATGTGTTGAGTAGATAATATCCTATAGAGGTAGACATGCTACCTGCGTACATAGATCCAGTACAATAACATATTAAATTTAAAAATAGTATTTTTTAGGATTTAAAAACTACGAGGCGCAATGAAATGAAATTTTATTAATTTATTTGCAATTAATTAAATTATTCATATTTAATTTTTCCCATAATATATTCTAAAAAAAGTACAAATAAAAAAAGCAGTTTTATTGCTTTGCTGAAATCTAATAGTGGGTTTGTTCTTACTATTAAACGGAAAGATAAATTATACTTAATTAGAAAAAATATAGGCTGCATTTGGATAAAGGGCAAATAAATACAATAACAATGATTATTACACAAAAACCTATTATTCGCTCCTTCTATCTTACAAAGTTCTTTATCTGTCTCTGTCTATAGGGAACGCGGCTCAACACGTATACGCGGCGCTTCGTATAGAGAGTCACTTCTATAACAACAAACTTCATATGTTAACTATTAACATATCGAATATTTGGAATAAAATATGCATTGTATCTAGAAGATTGTACTATAGTTAACGCAAATAAATTACACAATCTTCATTAAGATATTGGCTAATTTTAATGGTATATCGTGTGTACACGTTAACCATAAAGATATTTTTTTCTCTCAATGTAATGTATTTGAGTATTATTTTATGTATTAAATATATTATTTTAACAGTAACGCAACCATTCTCCTACAATCTCTCAACGATCCAACAAAACCCTTCAACCACATAGATTTTATCGTACACACTGTATAACAACGGATATACCACACACAGATATATATAT
>JAWWEQ010049118.1:0-14194 GCA_035583055.1 Torymus tubicola
TATATGTATCTGTACATATAAATAAAATGCGAAATTAGCGATAAATAATGTAAGGAATCAAAGCAATAAAATAAAATGTATATAAAAACAATGTATTATAATGTAATTCAATCCCATGGCTATATATACGTATATATAATGAATTCTCATTTTTATGAGTTTTCCATATTTCTATAGAATCAATTAAAGTTCCGCGAGAGTTTTACGATAAAATCAGTGCTGCTGTTGCTGCTGCTGTTGCTTCTAGCGAAACTAAAAACGTCGAAAGGCAATTAGCAATGCTAAAACTCCGCTGTGTTTATCTTTTTTTAATAAAGTCAAAGTTACAATGCACATAAAAATTGTGAAGAGAAAAGAAATAACAGATGAGGTCATGGACAATTTAGGAAGTCGCGCTTCTGCGAGCGTGCGTTTTCAGGCGAATCGCGATCGCTGCTATATGCTATATACACTATGATGCCGGTGCGGTGATGCTAATGGCGAAATAACGATTCCGAACCGACGACTGATGAAATTTTACCGGTAAAATTTATGAATCCATTGGATATAGGAGAAACTTTTACGTTTATTTTTTGCCTTGGCTATATATATTTTTATCAGTTTTTTTTGTTCTCTCTAAATATCATCGAATGCATCTGTTGAATTCACCTTCGCAATACGCGAAAGACTATGCATATATGTAGGAAAAATTATCGATTTAATCTTGATAATTCGCGTTATAAATACACAGTAGATGTGTATTTCAATGTATACTGGTGAGCCTAAAAATAACTTGCGCATTGTGCAGCCGAGTTTTAATCGTGAGCATATAATAATTGAGAAATAATTATTGTGCGGCTATTTATATATAGTTAACAATAAGCGTGCGGTATAAAATGTTATAACGCTAGATGATAATTTTAGTTTACGGAGGCGGCTTATGAAAATATTGCATAAAGTATATAAACTAAGTTTACGCATATAATAAAAATAAAAGTATGAAAATAGATGACAAAGTACATCAGAGTGTATGTTTTAATACTAAATAAAAGTGGATAGAGGATGTAAGCATGCTAAAACCTGAATTATTCTTCAACGACGTCGCGTTAAAAACATTATTCTTGGTTAACTTTTTTTTACTTCTAAAAACCTTCTATATACTTTCAAACTTATATCAACCCAAACACGTTAACAATTAAGCAGCTTAAATACACTTCCTTTAAAATTATAAAATTCACCTATACATATTATTCCTTCGTTCAAATCCTCTTACACATAAACTACCAAAAATCTAGGTACACCTTCAAAACCTTTCAAACCATCATATATACGACACATCATACACAAAAAATCAACACCGCGCATACGTAGCTCTACTTGTCTGTATATATATACATACATCTCTTATACTCGTTCGTTCGCTCGCTCTCTCGTCCTTCTGTGACCACGTGCGTTTTCGGCGCTGCGCGCAGACGCGAGCAAGTCGCAAGCGAGCGAGTGAGCGAGAGAGAGAGAGAGTGAGTGAGCGACGCTTATATACGCGCATATAGCACGTTGTCGGCGCGCCGGCCTCGCGCGTCGTGGTGCCGCGCAGTGTGTGTACAGTGCCGCGCCGCTCCGAATCGTGCTGTGTGTCGCTCTCTCTCGCTATGGTATAAGACGAGAGTAACGCGCGCGTATATATTATAATCCGATGTGTGTGTTTATATAAGATTTTAAGGTTCCGCCGCGCGGTATAAAAAAAAAGTAGTAAGTGCGATACGCGAGGTGGGTGTGATTGAAAGTTTTAAATAATGTGGTGGTTGTGGTTGGTTTCGTGATGCGTTTTGTTATTGCTACTGCGTGGCTCGTTCGGGTTCGAGATTGTTTTTGAATGACCTGTGGTGTGATGTTTTTGGTGGATGATTCGGTTAGTTGATTACTATTATCACGCGTGAAAACTCATTTGTTTCAGTGGATTAATTACTTTATCGTGGATAATTGGTATACTATTATGTCAATGATAAATTCAACGGGAAATCATTTTCAGCAAATTAGTGTACTATTAAAATAAATCAATCTGCATAAGTGTCTATAACACAATTATAAATTATAATAAATTTCTATATACTTGTATCGTGGAATTTGCAACTTGAAAAACTGGAATGCAGATTTTCGTCGCGGATAAAGAAATCGTTGACTTTTTTTTCAGTACATGTATATATATATATATATACGCATCATGAAAAAGGAAATCTATAGACATGTTGGCTTTCAAGCTATTGAAACTTGTGGAGGTTCTAAACAAATAAAGCGAATATGTTAATTCGAAAATTCAAAATTATGTAACGTTCCTTAGTCATCGTATTATAACAACTTTTACATTCCACTGAAATCCATAAAAAAAACACTTGCTATGCCGCGCATATCGTCGTTAATTCATAGCAGTATTCAAATGTACGAAATAAGGTGAAAATAGCGTTTAGCAAAGTGTCGGCTGTCATCACTAAAAATACCAAAAGTACTTCGTGAATAATAAAGGAGCAAGGTAGAAATGCGCAATATAAGAATTGTTGTCAATTTACCTTATTCAACCACTAAACTTCTCTATTAAACTATATTAATCCGACCATATTCTCTAACATCTACCATCCAAAAACAATACACGCACGTGGCATAGCAACCACCACCACGCGGGCCATTCACTAAAACCAAAAACGCATCACGAAACCACCACACTTGTCCGATTAAAACCCAAGACCGTTCTATATATATAACCCAGCAGGTAATATATACCTACCGCTAAAGAACGCGCTGATATCACCACGTGTCTCTCATCATCTTACACTTACCGATTTGTGGACCCTCACCTCATGAGACCGAACCGTCTCACCTGATACATCTCGGAAGACAGCATCGTCGTCATCGTCACTATACCGGTGTACCTTAGCTTCCTTGCATGCGAGCGGTACCAGGACGCCGTGAAGAATACGAAGACGGCCCAGGATGAACGGGATTAGCCGTGCGGCCAAAGCCGCCGATGCTGAGGTAAGTTATACATATATATGTATATATAGTCATACTTTCGAACACGCGTATATGTATATACATATATATATATTTATGCGCTCGAACGCACGCAGAAGGACACGCGGCGCACACACACACACACGGGGCGCCCACGCGCGACGGAGCGAGCATGTGGGTATAATAGGTGTACATAATTTGTCTCTCTCTCTCTCTCTCGCTTTCTTAATATGGCGCGGGTGCCAGTGGCCGCGCGTATAAGTATGTATATATATATACATAAACGCAGCACAAGCATGCTGCATTCACCGATGGTATAGAACACGCGTATATATATATATATGACGATTCTGCAACTATATGTGGAACGTTATGTGTACGTATGTTGAAAAATTTTAGGTGTCGAGGTTGCATTGAGGTGCAGGAGTGACATTAGGTTTAGGGAATATATATGCAGGTGGTGTAATAACGAAGGTTTAGTGAGTCTATTGAGTATATATAGGATTTTCCGTGCTGCGATGATTTTGTCGCGATTAAATATGATCAGTATGGGAATAATAAGAAAAACAGCGCGTGCGTGCGGATCGTTTGAAGTTGGAAACAATGCGAATTAACTATATATACATATAAATCAACATTAATTTGTGTTCCCAATAAAAAGATTGTATATATATATGTCCGCATGTATTTATAATGGATCCGCATGTCGGTTTAATTGAAAATAATTTTTACACCGTCGTCTTGCTGTACATGGACATTATCTACTTATATATACCCGAATTCCCAGTACGCGGTCTTTACATGCTTGCTGCGTTAATTAAGAATCGTTCTTTTTTTTTTCTTATACTTTTTGGTTAATTATCCCACTGAAATTTCATTAAAACATTCTGTATTGATTGTTATTTACAGGGAAACAAATTTATTATCGCAATTACCGCAGAAAATTAAAACTCAAACGGCCGCCATTATGGCATTTCGACATTTCACGCGCGTCGCACTCTCGTCGATAATGTCAATTGCTCTGCTTCACTATGGCCCTTCTTTTTTTGTCGTTCGATTAAAGAAAAAAAAAACAAAGAAAAAAATAAACGACACGCTTGAATTTTTACTCATATCAATTAACGAAAAATGTAATTAAAACACGCGTACATACAACAAAAAATGTTTTATAAGTATACACCAAAAAAATGGACACACACACAAGCATATATATTAGCTCCGATCTTCCTTAAAAACAATATATCGGATGATAAATTATCCCACCTACTTTTGTTCCCAACACGACCATCTCTGCCAAATTTTACAACGTGAACTCATTTCCGCTATACTTTTTATTTTTTGCTCGGTCGCTATACACCTTATACCTACACGCGCTCACGTAAACATGCTCGTTCTCTCCATTTTTTTTTGTCTTCATAGCTCGTACATCCCATTATACACGCGTGTGTTCGTGACACCTTCGCAATTAACGCGCCTGTAAAAATAAATTAGAAACCACGCTGGCGCTGGTTTTTACCTGGCTACCGGTGTGAACAAAACCAGGAAACCTGCGATCACGTAGACGATTTTGCGCGTATGTACGTATACGTACGTGAAGGATTGAAAAAGCGTCATTTATATTTGGGGAAAAGCCGGCCTTGCTAGTCGATATACGTGTGGGATTTATGAAGACCTTGACTGATACTTTTGCTAGTTCGCGTTTCAAAGACGATCATCGACTACACGTCGTAGTTCTTGGTGTATGATGCTTTCTTCGAGTTCTTCGTGCACTGGGATTTGAGAAATGCTCTGGTTTGGTTTTGCAAGTGATTTTGGTTGTTTTCTGCGGTATAGTCTCGGATTATCATCAAGATTAATCGTTCACAATGGTTTGATGGTTTTCTTCTGTGTTCCTAGACTAAGTTGGTATTAATTAACATTTCGTAATTGCAAAATGAATTTTTATAAATAATGCAAAAATATCTTATAAAATCGTGTAAATTGAAGTGCGACCAATGAAGTGTCTATTCAAAAAGCAATATGACTTTCGCTAGAATTTCTATAATATATTTAAAAAGGTTCAAATTGGTTCGAATTTGCTCGCATCACTTTCTAATAATAAATACGTAACGATACAGCTGATGATGCATTTTTAAGTAACATTACGTATTACACACCATGAAAAAAGCTAATTTATAATATCCTATTTAATTACTTTAGAAAATCGACTAGCCCACTTAAAAGCAGGCTCACCATTTTTCATTATAACTTAATAGAGAAAAATTTTTTTAAATAAATATGCGTAATTAGGTATACAAATGATTGGCAAAAGAAATTTTAAAGTATGTATATAATAATATAGTCATAGCGACATTACCTCATTGTCCCTCGTGCGCAGCATTAAATAATAACATGATAATTTAGCCGTACTTATATATATGACTCAGAAAACAATTTTAATCACTTGGCGAGAAAAAAAGTTAATTGTTTGCTTTGCATAACGACTCTCCGACGAATTCTCCCATGTTCTCTCTCGGGTCCCGCTCCCAAAAAAAAGACACAATATAAGCCATTGACAAATTCACGCGAATAAACGCGAAATGCCGACACGCGTTCGTTCAGGTCCAGTATAAACACACATATATATATATATATATATATATATATATATATTCATCCTCCATACTATCACAAAAAAACATTACCAGTTTCTCGCATAATCAATCCACGCGCGCGGCACCTGCGCGCGAAAAAAGCATCACACGTATATATATATATATATATACAACGAGAGCTACGTACGAGACGAGACTCGAATTCGGCACAGTACGATGGTGCAGAAGCGCGCGCACACGCGTAACACCCGAGAATTTGTAATTCATCGGTCCAATGCCACGCGTACATACGCATACATGTACGCATAATCGTTACACACAGCAACGATCGTGCGTGTACATATACATATATATGAAGTGACTTTTTGCCTATCTTAATCGCCGTGCTTGACCTGAATTTTAAAATTACGTTTGTCGCGTTATCGAAAGTTACGCGGGACAGAAAAAGAGAGAGACACAGCGAGAGAGTGCGGCGAAAATATCTCAATAAATCAAGAGTGCGGGATCGAGAAAAACTGTGTCGAAGATTTTATTAATGCCGTAAACTCCGTAATTTTTTTTTGTCGTCGACGTCGTTGCCGCGTATGTTCACGTGAGAATGCGCGCACGTATAGTATAAAGCTATACTACGCCGCGATGAAACGAGTATATTGTGCAGAAATCGCGCGTGAATTTTATGAAATCCGAGCAAAGTGTGAAAATTAACAGTCGCGGTCGCTATATTTATTTTCGGAAATTACATACGAAGCAAGCTACGTGGCAGATGATGGCTGTTGTCTCGATTAAATCGTCGTCCGCGATAATTTACGACGAGTATAAATTATCATAATGATATCGTACATATAGTTAATATTAATACTTAATTTTTTAAGTGCTCGCTTACATATATCCCATGCATTTTAATGTATTCATTTGCAGAGCCATACCATATTATATATATATACTCAATTCCAGGAGTTCAATTACCAATTTCATTATGTTAATGATTTGCCGAACCTCCAGTCGCTGACAAATATGGGTATATTATATTTCGAAGTAGAAAGTTTTTATGAAGTACATAAGAGTGTATAGGTATACACTTAAGGACGAAAATAAGAACATTATTTCAGAAGTTCGTTAATATTATCAGACATTGTATTTATATATACACGTGTTTGTACTGCGAATGCCTTCTTTAATATCTTTATCGCTTATCTTTTTAATACTCTCGTTAAAATAAATAACAAAAACAACCGCATCAATTACTTTTTGTATATTAAGTTGTCAGTTTATTTGGAATTCTCATATCGCATTAATTAAGTAATGCATTCGTTATCAGTATATACATATATACACATTGCTAATACATCGAGTCATAATAACGCTTTTTTAAGCCTCCACATAATTATCAATGTTTTGTCCGCTCGGTGACACTTTTTTTTTTCTTAATCACCGCGTAGAAGCCAGCGAGTTAAATCCAAAACATTCGTCAGCAGCTACATATATTATCCAACATAATTATCACCATTTTTCTAAAAAATCGTTACAACCACCAACAATCTACATATAAAAATTCCGACATCAACTGCCATTCAATACATATACAAATTTCGCGTACTTCCGTTCCATACAACCCTTTTCCTGCAATATAAATCAAACCTGGCATACGCCCCCTTTGGGGACATTTAGGTCATTTACCCGTATATATCAACGCCACAGGTGCACCCTTCCCAAAAATATCACTCGTCGTCGTCGTCGTCTTCCCCCCTTCATACAGATATACATATATACTCTTACATAACACGACCAACCCTTCGGTCGGCTAGACTTCCGGTGAGGTAGCGGCACACCGCGACGTCGGGATCATCGATCTCCGGTAGAATCGATGGGCTCGCGTGTCTCGCAATGGCGGTGCGGTGTGGCATATAAACCGAGCTCGCGAAACCGTATTGGCAACGAGTACAAGGGGAGGTTGGGTTTGGTTTCGAAGGAGTAGTATAGCGAAGTTGATACGTTGTCTGCGCGTGGGGTTATTTTTAGAGGACCGAGGGGTGCTGATTTTTTTTTTTTTTTTTTTTTTTGTTACCGCGAGTGTATTTTTTGGGGGAAATGTATGTAGGCGAAAGATTTGTGGTTTTACTGTAGTGTACAAATTGCCGTCTGTCGACATTCTTTTACCTTGTTATTTCCATTTGTAGTTGCTTGTAGGTAGTTTCTGAGAAGTCTTATGACGCTGTCGGCATGGTTTGCAATTTTCAGTGCTTTTTCGCGTAGCGCGTCGAAGAAAATCCGCACAGTTTTGCTACTCAGGTAAATAACCATTATATTTACGCTTGGCACGAGAATAAATGATAAGAAGAACGGGAGGATTTTTCCGAAAGGCGCAAAATAAACAGTTTTATTGTTATTTCGAAATCGATGCGATGTTTACTTTCATTTGTTTTTCAAAGATAAAAGTCCATGAAAAAAAATTCGATGCAGTTATTTTATCGGAAACATTGACGGAATTTTCTAAAGAATTTTCAATTTTATTATTTTTCATGACCCAAATCACTTTTTTTTACATTCTATTGTTGACTAAATACTTAATATATCTTTCATCTCCAGATACAAAAATGTGAAGCTAAAACTTTCAATATACGGCACATATATCATATTCCACACACACAAACTCTAAATCTGTCATTTTCACCAATTCCTTCCACATTTGGTCGCCCACCCACATATATACATGACTACGAAATATAGGCAACCCCAAACGATACACCTCTTAATCGAATCACACACTTATCGTGCGAAACGACACACGCATACTCACACATATTATATATACATATATTTATCAGGACGAACCACTTAATATATAACGGCCCAGATGTCAATGTCAGCATATCCTCTTCCCGCACGTCTACACACTCGCATCACTCTCTCTCTCTCATTTCGCATACATCCGCTATATACTGCGCAAAGTCAACCGGCAAAAATCGTTTTATCGTTCTTTCTTTCCCCCTTCGTGTGCACGGCTTACTCTATACCATATGTACATCCACAGCTATGCGGTACTCACATCAACTTGCATATTGCAGTCGTCGAGGGTTTCTCTATCTTTTCCCGCGTGCCCGTTGGATTCGTACAATCAGCATGAGTCCTTGGACGATCGCGCGCTTGCCGCACGTTATTGGTACACGGAAGGTATATAGAAAGAGAGGCGGATTCATTCGAAACGAGAGAGATGGACGTCGGCTTTGCAATTTCACGAAGCGAGTATAGTCGCGTCTTTTAGGGATGGAGGAGTTGGGAAGTGGAGGGTTATATCAGGGAGAGGCGAATAAAAGTTGGCAGCGAGGAAAATGAGCCGTGGATTTTTCGGCATGTCTTGATTTATCATGCCAGGGGCTTTTTTTCCTGTGCCAATTGTGTTTATCGAGAAAGATGCGGCATTGATACTGCTTTTTTGGGGGGATGCTTTATGTATATAATATATATGTATAGGTCTGTGGAAACAATCTATATTAAGTAACGTGTCCTACTTCGTGGAAAGTCAAATAATGAATTCAAATTGTTTTCTTAAAATGCAAATATATCTGAAAATCAACTTTGACAGGCTTTGCTTTTAATTAA
This sequence comes from Torymus tubicola, assembly GCA_035583055.1. Lineage (NCBI taxonomy): Eukaryota > Metazoa > Arthropoda > Insecta > Hymenoptera > Torymidae > Torymus > Torymus tubicola. Next base: position 9,180 of record JAWWEQ010049118.1, read on the forward strand.
CGATAAATTCAATTGATCGTATAAAACGGGTGGGAGCGAGCGCGCGCAGCGAGACATAATTAATGAAGTAATTTTATGTGTGTGTGTATATATACGAAATAAAGTAATTTATGAGATTATTTAATTAAATGGCATGTACAATATAATTCGATCGCGTTGATGGATTGAATTTATTACAAAGTAATTGTGGATGAAAGTTATATTAATAAGCAGAGAGTAGATGAGTGGTTTACGTAGAAAATTATATCAAGTGCTTTAGCGCAAAATTATATTGGAAACACAAATGCAAAATTTTATATTGTATAACCATACATAAGTATATACTGACATTGGTACGAATAAGCGTTCCGCTATATATCTGAAACGAAAAACAACAAAATAAATTCGAAGCGGAAACGAAAATTAGCTATATATATACACACGGTGAGAAGCAAGAGCTTACGAAACTCGAGCTTTTGATTAATTTAAAAGTGCGATTCTCCATTTCCTTTTTAATGGCCCTACCGGCACCGTTATATATACCTATGCGCTTGCACGTTTACGCTTATTGATTTTGCCGTTTCGTTCGAACACTGGATTTCCTTGCGCTTCGGCGTTCTTTCGTTATTGCTAGCACAGAGGCTCCGTTCGCTAATACGCTGCGGCTTTCATTGGATTTCCCCGCAGAAATGAGTGTACAACGAAACTGACCTGGCAGAAGAGAATAAGTGTATTGTGAAGTGTATGATAGTATATTTTTAAAGGATGCTAACAGCTGGAATAATGGCTGGAATGTGGGTGAGGGTTTAAATGTGATTAAATGTTTGCATAATTTTTCGTTAGATGTGTGATATTGAAAGCTTCGAGATATTTTAACGTACATTTAAGTGTAGTGTTTTTATTGTGGGACAAAAAATTTTTCATGTTTGTAGATCATGGTTATTATAATATACGAACTGAAAATGAAAGGTGTACGTTTTATCATTCAAATGAAAAGAAACTAATAAATTTTATTACCCTGGTAATTAAGGAGATAGTATGAGCTGCGTATGATCATTGAAAAAAACGCTACCTAAACTCTGTTTTTGGTTATAATGTGTCAGTTTTTATAGTTTATTTGCAAAGGCATAACCATTAACATTTAATTACCCGAAACATGCATAATTGAAATTCGACCGTGCAATCAAAATATTTTCAATTACTTTTCCACACGGAAATCAAACTCCTCTGACTCATTGTACTTTAAAGAGAACCTTACTTCACTCGCTTTCAACTTTAAACTGAAACATTCGAAAAGGTGTTAAAATTACAGAATAATTTTTATTATTTACAGCTTACTCGATCACGTGAGGTTTTTCCATTCCTTTCTCCGTCATTAATATTCCATAAAAAATCAATGCCGCGGCAGGTACGTTAGAACGGACGCGTATATACGCGCTTCCTGTAAATGAAGACTGATAAGCAATGCAAGACGTGCACAGTAGCCGCGCGCGCGCGCGCTCCTTTAGTCGTAAAAATAATGAGATGCACCCCTGCAGCTCTCACTTGCTCGTGGGAAATGCGTTTCCTGAAACTCACCAACACCTTTTTCCCGAATCTCCGCTTATATTTATTGCCTACATAAATTGTTTTAGCGAGTGCGAAAAGTAACTGTATAGATATAATCTAACACATATTTTTTTACCTCTCCTGTAAACTGTATATATATGCCGGTAGGTAACTATTAAGCCTATTGGTGTTACTATACAAATTGGAGATCGTAGTGCGGCGACTAATTTGAAAAAATTCAATGTTACACTGCGACGGATCGATATATCTAATTCCACGCTATTCCCTAAGAGATTCTCTTTTTAATTTGGGTCAATGAAAATAAAGCTTTTCCCTGTCCGTCACGCGAGACTACGAAAGTGCGTTCTCAAAGCGTGAATCAAACACTTTTGCTTTCATAGAAATTAAAAATTAATGAAGAAATTATAATTTTCAGTTATATTCGTAGCCTTTATAATACTGCTGCGTGGTTCAAAATATTTAACGTTATACGAATACCCACATAAAAAAAGAATAAGAACAAAATAAGATCCATCTCAACTACGGCACTTTTTGATGATTTTTAAGATACCTATATAATATCTATGCCAAACGTAAGTATTAATAAAATCTTATTAAGATATTAAATTTAATACATTTTTACATCATTTTTAATACTATTTTTTCATATTTTTTTCACACTTTTTGAGATGATTTTGAAATTTTCTTTATTACTGGATTATTTACGGGAATATCATTTCCAAAATTCTAATATAAGTGCTGCTATTCTTAAAAAGTTATTTTTATTTTTTGTTATTAAAAATCATCCCACGCAGATGTTGGGTAAAACGTTTACGTATTGTAAAAAAAGGTAGACAAGGAATTATTTGAACGATTGAATTACACAGCTTATATACAACTCTCGGCCAGTTCTGAAGCACCCGCAGGACTAACAGTGCGCCGCATAGCGGTGGCAAAAGGTAACTTGTGATAAGCGGCTCTCATTAAGTAAAATTTCATTATTTCCCGCTACGCGGCGCACTATTAGTGACTTCTGCGGGTGCATCAGAACTGGCGGAGAATATATAAATCGTGTAATTCAACCGTTCGAATGACTCTTTACGAAGAGTCCGAATTACAAGGCATGAGACGTAAAAGTTTTACCCAAGATTTAAGTGGGATGATTTTTAATAACAAAAAATAAAAATAACTTTTTTGAGTAGCAGTACTTATATTAGAATTGTGGAAATGGTATTCCCGTATTATCAGATAATAAAAGAATATCAAAATCATCTCAAAAAGTGTAAAAAAAATACGAAGAAATAGTATTAAAAGTGATGTAAAAATGTATTAAATTAAAGATCTTAATAAGATCTTATTAATACATACATTTGGCATATATACTTTATATCTTAAAAATGATCAAAAAGTACCATAGTTGAGATGGATCTTATTTTGATCTTATTCTGATCTTATTCTAATCAATACTTTCTTTACGCATATACATAAACAAAGTCAAGTAGGTTACATTTTTTAGAAAATTCGTTAATCAGAGCGTGAATAAAAGCTTCTTATTCAATTTCAGATGTATCACATTGGTTTTTTTTATAAATGAATTTGTAAAACAAACCTTTTTAATAAAATGCACTCCATTAATACTTCTGTCTTTTTGTATACTAATATTTGAACTTTTCAGTCTGCGTAGCACGTGATTTATTTATTTTTATCAGTAAAAATTTGTTACGCACAGTTATGTTTCCATTATATGATAAAATTGGAAGAAATAAAATTTTATTTGCGCTATAAACGTATTTTTATACATCCAAAAAATACAAACAAAAAATTTACTTTGAATTGAATTTATACATAGTTATTTAATATTGCATTCATTCATTTACTTAAATATAAATTCGAAATCTTCCGTTTCATAAAATTTTAAAGCTACAAATATTTTATTCAAAAAAACATTATACAAAATCAATACCATCAATTCGTTCGCGTGCAGCCTTTGATCTTTCACATTATAGTTTGGCCGATTTCCATTTCAGAATGCGGAACCTTATATACATATAATTCACGATCCAACATGAATGCCAATAAAAGAAATGCACCTTACAACTTTTCAGCCGCACAGTACCGCAACCTCACCCATTTAATATACACGCACATTTCTCCTAATATCACTCTAATCAAATTCTCGCACGCCATATATACATTTTTATTTTCTCTACCTCGAACCACCTGCGAAACCTTTCTCACCTCGGCCACTTAACAAGCCAAGCTTTTTTAATACGCACCGATCTATCGAAATTCATTAGCACCGACTAACCCATTATAACCGCAGCACGCGCGTACGCGTGTATACATACGCGTCTAAACACCCGCGAGCGATCGTCGTGTGCATATGTAAGTATATACAACGCGTGGTGAAAGCTAATGCCAACGATAATCCAGACGCGCAGGCGCAGACACTTTTTAAAAGAAGCGCTCGCGGTGACATTGTATAATGTATCTCGTATATACAAGCTATCGTGAAATGTCAAGGAATTTGGCGCGTATTTGGCAATTGAGGCGCGCCAGGTGTCTTGTGAGAGTATGTATGTAGAATGCGACTGCATATATATGTGAGACGCGCGAGTTGATAAATGCCCGGCGTGCGTGAATTTTGTTAACGAAGGAGATGCGCGTGGATAGGAGCGACGCGCAGACTTTTGCGCAGGAATAAGTTTTATAGCTGTGGACTGAACGTCTCTGATAATTTATTGGCTTTAATTCTTCGCGTATATAAGTTGGTAGAGTTCAGCTTGAAATTGTAATTTATATTCTTCCGGATTCTTAATATTTTCGAGGTTTATTATTGATAGGATTTTTAAAGTGGAAACAATATTTTTTCGAAATTTAATTTTCACAAAGATTAAGGTAATATATGGTTTTAAATATATGTTTTCTAGTAGGTATAATATTGTATGAAAGATGTATAAAAATATATTCAGTATAAATGTTTATTTCATGGTATTAAATCATAAAAAATGTTTGCGTTAACGAAGGTACTGGACATTTTTACAATATGAATTGGCGACCGTAAAGAATTATTTTCTCCTTGTATGAATTTAAAATAAAAATTTTATAAGATTTAAAATAATTTTCCTTTATTACCACTTTTGTTAATTCCAATGTTTATGTTTTAAATTGAAATATGAACAAATCATCTTTTTCATTTAAATTTTCACTTTCCTTTCAAAACACTTTCACAATTAAAAGAGGTATTACTTAAATTACTTTAAGTTTTTTCATATAATATAACCTAGGCAAAAATTAGTAAGGAATTAATACTCCAATTAGCGTAATAATTTACGAGATAATAGAATATATATATACCCAAGATGAATTATCATGTATCTCAGAAGTTATTTAATTTGAATGAAATTAAAATTTTTTCTTCCCACTTACATTACAAACATCCTACTTTAATATTGATCACCCAAGAACTGCAGCAACATATATTATAC
>JAWWEQ010049119.1:753-14190 GCA_035583055.1 Torymus tubicola
AGTCATGCTCTGAGCCCATTTGATGCACGTGCAAATTGACCGCTAGTGGGGATGATTTCTCGGTCACAGGCTGCAGCTGGGCTCTGAACCTTTTAATGAAGTTCGCCCCTAGGTAGCACTCTGTATCTTCTTCTTGCGTCACGCTTTCGACCTCGATTGGCAGATATACATGACCAACCACAGTCATGCTCTGAGCCCATTTGATGCACGTGCAAATTGACCGCTAGTGGGGATGATTTCTCGGTCACAGGCTGCAGCGAGTTGTAAGCCTGTGCTATTCATCCCCGTCCAACTAGCTCCCGTGTCGAAAAGTGCGCGTAGCCTGTAGCCCGCTACGCCAATCGTCAACCATCATCGAGATCAAGTGTCATACTCTGATTCGAGTGGTTGCGGCATTAGCACATCTTCTCTTCCCCCAGCTGCAGATTGGACCGAGTCAACCTCAGATCGAGCTGTGAGTGATGAGGCAGGGCTATGGCCGTACTTACTGCCTGCCCCCTTGGCCGCCTCCCGGACTGCTGGTATTGTTACAACCAGCGTTTTGGTTAGTGGTATTATTTTCCCCTAAGCTGCTGTAACTCCACGGGTTCGGCCGATTTTGGGGCTTTTGGGTGTTTGGCAGCCCTACCTGGTGATTCGAGCTTCTGCCAGGCTGGTTGGCTTGGCCATTGCCGTTTCGGGGCTTTCCAGCCCACTTGATCTTCTTCTTCGATTTTCCGGGCGAAGTTGGTTTTGGCCTTTGCCAACTGTTCTCGCCGGTGTTGCGCTTTTGCTGGTTAACAGCCTCTTCTGCTAACACTCGGCGGAACATTGCCTCGAGGCTCTCTCCCGGCTGGTGTCCAGCATTACCCATCACCGCCACTTGTGGCTTCTGCTTTGCCTTAGCAGATTGGCAAGGTACATATACGTGGGCGGGCTCTATTGTCTGCTCGGGCGGAGGAGGTGAACGATACGTTTGCTCCGCCCGGATTGTTATATCGGCCTCGTTAGCGAGGTCTAACAGCGACTAATAATCGGAGAACTGCTTTCTTGGTACCGCTTTCCGAATATCTGGCCGCATATTTTGATGGATCCGGTCCAGCTGTTGCTTAACGATGGGAACCGGATCTAATTTCAGGAGCAGGGCTTGGAGATTTACTCCAAAATCTCTCGCGAGCTCGTCACGGCCCTGCGTCTTTGCAGCTATTTTGGCTTGTATTCGCTGTTGCTGGTCTCTACTCCCACCGTACTTGATCGCTTCCTCAAAATCTTTGTACGATTTCCAATTCGTACGATTATTTCGGAACCAAGTTGCTGCTACGCCGCGTAGGAGCTCTGACATAGACGACAGCACTTCGTCTTGTGTCAGATTAGCCAATTCTCTGCTTTCTTCAATGCGTGTGAGGAAGAGTGACGCACTCTCCTCCGGCCCTCCTGAAAACGTGACTGACCATTTGGCCTTCGTCACGGTTTGTTCGTGCAGCAGTGTAAGTGTTGGAAGGACCTATTTGATATTATAAGTCCGTACATCTTTGTGATGTAAGGTCTTCTTTCATATTTTGCTTTCGGCAAATTTCACACTGATTGATGTACTTTTGAATCATTCTCACCGTATTGAGCGTATATAATTTCCTTTTGAAATTTGCTGGTGTTCCTCGGATTCAATTGTCAGTCTTATTATGGTATCTTTCTAACTCCATTAAGAAATTAGTTCGGTTGGTTACAGTAGTGTAGGTATTCATTTTTACTAATTTTAGTTTTTCGTTAAAATGTACTTGCAATATTCTACAGGCGCTAATTTATAATTTTTCGGTTTTAAAATAAATTCCATACTGTTTATTTGGTTTTATATTTTCATTAAGAAATTTAAGTAACTGTGCTTCCGCGTTAGTTTTGTTTATTTTTATCAAATATTGAATTTTTAATTTATCTTTCGTTGTTCCAGTCTCCAATCAATTAATCTAGTATTAGGAGTTTTCAAGGTCTAGAGCTAAGTGAGGGCTTATGATCTGTTTCAATAATAAATTTTCGTCCAAAAACATAAGGTCAAAAATATCGACACGCTTTGACAATTCCAAACAGTTCTTTCTCTATAATAGAGTAGTTCTGATCTGCAGAGTTTAGGGTCCTCGAATAGTTGGATATCCGATGTTCTTGTTGGGATAAAACTGCCCAATATCTGCGTTTAATACTTATCAGAATCTGGATAGCTATGGGGTATAGGGTATGCGGTATGGGATGTGTTTTGTTTCGACCTCTGCTATCTTATAATTGGTCGAGCTCCTATAGTGTGTGTGTGTGTGCGTGCGTGCGTGCGTGCGTGCGTGCGTGTGTGCATGCGTGCGTGTGTGTGTGTGTGTGCGTGCGTGTGTGTGTGTGTGGGTGTGTGTGTACGTACGTGCGTGTGTTTTTTTTATTTCCTTATAAGGGGAGAGGTTAAAGGTTTAATCCATTGTGATCCATGTCATGACACAGTGTATCCTTCCCGTAGTAACACTTTTAAGTACTGCCTCGCGGATTACTGGGCTGCCGCCCTTGTCTGTTGATGTATTCATTATCTCTTGGATCTTCCGTCGTCGTCACTCCTCCTGTCGAATGTCATACTTCTCTTCTTTGCGTTGTGCTGTCTATTTCTTACCGCATTTCACATCTTATCCCTACTGTAAAAATTCAACTGATAATCAGATGAAAATCTGCTAAAAATCAGCTAAAAATCAGCTAAAAATCAGCTAAAAATCAACTGAATATTAACTAAAACAAACAACAGAAATAACTAAAAAAAGTAATTAATAATATTTTCACGCATTATTAATTACCACTATTTATTATTATTAATTATATTATTTATTTATTTGTCTGAATCTATAACTGTGTACATAAGTGCTTTCCGTTCAGTTCTTATTAGATCTGAGAGGGTTACAGTCGCGTTTTTTATTAGCACATCTTTTTCTGGTGATCTTTAATGCTTATACCTTTTATTTGCATTTAAATAATCATCATACAGACCTATAAAGAATACAAAAATTCATTATATAACTCTATGTTATAAAAATATGAAAATTTATGTCCGTGCATGTGTGTGTGTGTGTTTATGTGTATATCCACAAATACTTACTTAAGTATAAGTCTAGTTTGCGGGGTGAACAGAGATTTATAGAATCTCTTTCAGGTAGTTTATTTATTAATTTATTAACATCTAAGCAATATTGAACTATTTCGCTTTTTTCGAGATATAATCGGCTAGATCTCTTGAAAAACTTGTATGCTTTTTAATATTCGACATACGCCATGATTTCTCACCAACTTTAACATCAAGTCCAAGATATACTTTATTATCAATCACTTCATATTTGGTATAACTTTCTTCTATTCTTAAAAACATATCTATTTTTTTCTTATAAGTTTGATAAAGCTTTGGTTTATAAGTATACAAATATTTACATTAAGTTTTGTCGAACTCTGAAAACATAGAACTTTTTAGATACAACTTTCATTAAACAAATTAAATTCAGCTGTCTGAAACTTCCTCGTCACTTACAATATCTTGAAGAATTGTATTTTCATGTTGATATAATTCGATTCTTGGAGTTCTTAATTGAGACAATGAAGATGTTGTCAGTTGTTGCGTCTTAAATCTTGCATTGTTTGCATTTTCTGTTTCTTAAACAAGTTTAAAAAATTTATTTTTTGTTAATTAAGTTAAAAAAACTTTTTTATTATTTTTATTTTACGTATTTATGGCATACATAGGTAAATTTGGTAAAATTGAAAGCGTAAAACAGTGTCACATATGTAAATAAAAACTCGATTTAAATTTTACTTAACCCTTCAACTCAAATTAAAGACATGATATGTTCTTAAGAACTATGAATATGTTCTTAAAGAAAGAACACACAAACCTAATTTTTTATATGATGTATACAGTGGTAATGAGTATAAAAAATTTGTTAATTCTATATCAGAAGCACAAAGGTTAAATTTTAAGAACCAGCAAAATTTAAATGTTAAAGTTTTTCTATCTGGCCTATATACCTCATGCTCAATGAGTTACCAAAGCAAGAAAGAATGTCCAAATTAATCACTTGTGGGTTATGGTTTAATAAACAAAAACCAGACATGATGGTATTTTTAGTACCTTTTGTTGATTGTATAAATAGATTAACAAAAGATGGTATTTCTCGTAATGTAAACGGAGACGACTGCAATTCAAAATTATATAGTATAAGTTTCTGTGTTGATTCGTGGCTCGTGCTCCTATTCAAGGAATGAAACAGTTTAATGGATAATGCACTTGCAATTGGTGCCTTTATCCCGGAGTATGGGTGGAAGATGCCATAAAATACCCTTTATTGGAAATATCTGTCAATTTATGAGATCATGAATCTACCATTAAGGATATGATGTTTGCAACTCCTATAACTCCTATAAGAGGCATTAAATACCCCTCTCCATTCATAAATTTATCATCTTTCAACATTATATCAGAATTTGTTCCCGGATTACATGTATTACTGCTTAGAAGAGGTGGCGAAACATCTTACAGAATATTATATTGCATGGATGGATAGTGATGATATTAGAGAAATTGATACAAAAATAAATAAAATCACTGCCCCGCATCAAGTTGCAAGATTAAGCCAACCAATAAGTTGTAGAGATGAATGGAAAGCACGCGAGTGGCAAAATTACATTTTGAATTATAACCCCACAATTTTAGGAGACTATCTAAATAGGGACCATTATTACCACTGGTTTCTTTTTGTTGAAAGCATCTATATATTACTTCAAAATACTATAGATGTTATAGAATTAAATCGAGCAAATAAAATGATATAAGAATTTGTAGGAAAGACAGAGGAGTATTTTGGCCGGACAGTTATGAGTTACTATATTTACCAATTATTGCACTTGTCAGAAAGTATGGTAAATTGGGGATCATTATGGTGTCATTCGACTTTTTCATTTAAGACGAGTAATCACAATTTACTTAAAGCTATAAAGTTTTCAAAGGGTGTCACGTCACAAATTATTAGGTTCATACAAATTAATCATATTGCAACTGTTTTAAAAGAACGTGTTTATCGTCATGTGAATAAAATTGTGAAGTTTTACTGTGACGATATTCTTCATTCAAAGATTCAAAATTGCTCCAAAATATCGAATTTACATACTTTGGTAAGAGCGATAGGATAGTCGCTATATTAGTTAATAATTTTCAACTCTCCCCAAATGCAAAATTGTCAAAAATGGAAATAAATTACTATTTTTATTTGTAAATCAGTTTTCTATTAATAAAATTAAAATATAATAATATAAATTATTTATGTATGAGATACAATGATTACTTACTGATATGATAAAACCTACTTTACCGATATTTAAATTCTAATTTTCCCTGAGAATTAAACAAAATATGTAGGAATAGGCAACTATTTAGCTACTCGTCTACGGTTAAAAAATATTTCTATATCTTAATCATTCCTTTTACTACATTTTTAGAGAAACGAATTTAGAACAAGAAATTTATTATCAACTAGAATAAAATAAAATAATTTGGAAAATTCATTAAGTATTTCTTTAATGTTAAAAAAAAGCTTAAAAAGCATCATTTTTCCTCATATTTTATTTATATCTAAAAATAAATAATAAATAATTGCAAAATATAGATCCCGGTAAGGTAGATCTCTTACCTTAGATACATATACCCGCAATCTTACAGGAAACTTCCGAGAAGATTGCGTGAAATCTTGCTATGGTATTGTGATAAAAACTTGATATCTTGTCAACAGATCACAGTACCTTTTCGCTTTAAAATTTTTAGAATCTTTCGTTGGGAATTGAATAATGAAGTTCTATAGAAAGAAACATTTTCAGTGATATTACCGATAAGGTTCAACGTGTACGCTCATTAATCACAAAGAAAGAGATACTCTCACGGTGAGATGACAGATCAAAGATTATTAACGCATTAATGTAAGGTAAAGTACCCAGTGTCAGGACATATTTTCAAATGTCTTACTTATATTCGGCATTTTTGATTGTTAAAAGGTTTTTAGAAAAAAATTATTTTAAAAAAAATTTGTGTTTTCATTATATCACGGTAACAAGAGTAAAAATTATTCAATCAACCTGAAATTCGGCACAGATGTAGTTTTTACATATCTTCAGATTGAAGATGTTGCCCAAAAAGGTCGGACTATTACGACTAAAAATATCTTAGTTAAAAACTTTTTAAAACATTTTCGAACCGCGTTTTCTTAGAGAATACTTGATTTATCAGATTAAAATGATAACGACCTATAAAAATCACTAGACTATATTTGGTTAAAATTTCAAGTGAATATTTTTTATTCATAAAATTTTTAATTCTTATTAAAAAACTGCTGTCAATTAATTGGCTCTTAGCTTCCTCAAAGTAATTTATTGATTCCTTTTTTCAATTGAAATTCAAAAAATAAATTTTTTAAGAAGAAAATCGGTAATATTTTATGGGAAATATTAACTTGTAATTGTTTAATGGCTATTCATTGCTGTTCCATTTTTAATTTATTATTTTATGATTTTAATTCAGATACGTAGTGTTTGAGATTGCCGTAAATTATATATGAGCAACATGCTGTGGATGTTAGAAATAAATGTCAACAATATTGAGTAAAAATTAAATTATAATATATATATCAAAAACTGTCTATAAAATATAATCACTATTACATAATTTGATAACTGTAGATGGATAATTAAATTACAATTGTTGAATTATTTAACGTCGCTATAAATTGTTATAAAGTTGTTGAGTGTATGAGTGTTACAATTATTTTAGAGTGTACGAGTTTTACAAGTTGAGTGTTTAGTTTGAGTTTTTCTGTGTGAGTTTAATGTGAATGATAAGTGAGTTTAACATTTGATAGAGACGCCGCTGAAGAGAATTGTGTTAATTCTTGAGTTGTCTTCTGCCGGTAGATGTAAATGAGATTGTATTAATGCTGACTTACAGTAACCGTTGTTTAATATGAGTATATGTCTTTTGATTCACATACCTAACTTTTGAGAAATAATCACTCTCAGTATCCCCGTTGAAAGGGCCGGTGAGCAATAATGATGATATGCCGAAGGAGCCATGTTGAATATATGTGGTGAGCCTCACTGATGCTTAAGAATAAACACAATTGCACTCGATGTTCCTTAATGAGACTTCTACCAACCAGAGAGATTATTAATCCCATTGATCATCAGAAGAGCCAATGTATGAGGATGGCCATGGTGGTAGCACAGGTGTGAGAGCCAACCATTCTAAGTTAGTAGTATATGTACCGATATAGCGAGACACATTATTCATAGCTGTCATAAAGTGAGTCACTTGAGATAAGAGGTACTTGAGATAAGTGTTTATGTAAACAGTAGCAAACAGTAGCTAAACAGCAGCTAAACCATAGCAAACAGTAACTAAACTACCTATTGTTTACATAAACAGCTACTGTTTACAAGTTGTTTATCTAAATACCCACTTGAGCAAGACATTTAGTGTAACGCTATACCGGTACAGACACGTTTTGACTACGCTATAACGGGCACGCATGCAGCCGTCCCGAATGAAGTGTGAGAGTCGGGAGGCACTACGCCATACAGGGCATGCTCTCTGACTGACAAGTACGCCCAAGCTGGCACAGCTTATGGGGGGTGGGGAAGGAAGGAAAGAAGGCAATAAATAAAATAAGAATATTAAATTAAAATTTTTTATTAACATTCATACACAAATACACGCACGTATACACACATTTACATTAATGCATAATAAAGGTGACCAGTTGAATCTTGAGTAGCCGTCTTATTTCGGAAAAGATGTGGTGTTGGTGGAAAAGGATTTATAGTGAGTAGAATCTTTATCCGTAGTCTTTTTTATCAATCAATGGTTTTTTCTTTTCCGGTGTGCCGGATGGTTTGCTGAATGGTAGACCCATGATGTGGTGGTCGTGGACCCATGACGTAGTCGAGATTATAATCGCTGCTATTTTTTGGTGTAGTAATGTCCCTTTCGTTGACTGTTGTATCTGGAGTACTGGACCTTCTTTTTGACGAATAGAGTTGGTGTTGTTGGAAAAGGATTTATAGCGGTTAGTATCTTTATCTGTGTCGAGGAATAGTCTTTTTTATTGATCAACGACTGTTTCTCCTCTGATTTGACGATTGGTTTGCTGAACGGTGAGCCAATGATATGGGCTCGATGAGAATCGACGATCTACTATTTTATCGCAGGGCTGTGATTACTTATACATTTACGTGATGGTTGAGATGGTGGCGGCGGTGGTGGCGCCGGTGGTGGAGGTGGTGGGGAATGATGATGATGCAAGTGGGCATGTGATGATGCAAATGAAGGCGTGATGATGCAACTGAAGGTGTGAGGGTGATGAGTTGAGGAGAAAAGGATAAATACAAATGAAAAAACCAAATGTAATAATAACACAGCCCCACAAAAAAAATTGAAAGTCCCAAAACTTAACCAGGGTAGTTATATGTTTTTGGGGTCGCTGAATCCGAATCCGTAATACGTTTGACTCCATGGCTCAATGGCCGCAAACGTCAAAAAATGCATTAAATTCTAAACCCTCAGCCCTTAAACCCTAAACCCTTAAACCCTAAACCCTTTAACGCTAAACCCTAAACGCTTAAACACTTAGATACATTCAAATTTGTTAGAAGTATATGCAATTCAATAAAATACCCATAAAAATGTCAAGCCCATGAATCTTTTTTATGGTAACGAACTATTTTATTGTGAAATGATCTACGAAGTGGATTACACTTCCGCTTTTTCGATGTTGATGGTAGATCTCGTTTCAACGACCAACAGTAATCTGCTAACATATTTATGTCCCATCTTCATCGGTACCTACGCTCCATTTCCTTGATATCTTAGTGAAATCTCTCTCCCTGCTCTTCGCTGTAATCACCTAGGTTTTCTGGAAACTCATCTATATGGGCATATAAAAAGTGTAATTTTAGATTCATTAAGCAGCCTTGATTTTTGTAACTATGTAGATACCAAGGAAGATGGGACATAAATATGTTAGCAAATTACTGTTGGTCGTTGAAACGAGATCTACCATTAACATCGAAAAAGCGGAAGCTTAATCCACTTCGTAGATCATTTGACAATAAAATAGTTCGTTACCATAAAAAGATTCATGGGCTTGAAACTTTTATGGGTATTTTATTGAATTGGATATACTTCTAACAAATTTTAATGTATCTAACTAAGTGTTTAAGCGTTTAGGGTTTAGCGTTTAAGGGTTTAGGGTTTAAGGGTTTAGGGTTTAAGGGCTTACGGTTTAGAATTTAATGCATTTTTTTGACGTTTCCGGTCACTGTGCCATGGAGTCAAACGGATCACGGATTCGGATTCAGCGACCCCAAAAACATATGTATGTACTGTTAAACCTTGGCTGCCGTTAATTTTGTACATTTGACCTTGATATGACCTTGACCCTGAGGTGATCGGCTCAAACGGACCGCGGATTCGGATTCAGCGACCCCAAAAACATATAACTACCATGGTCAAGTTTTTGGGACTTTCAATTTCTTTTTTGTGGGGCTGTGTAACTTATATTTTTTTAATAGTGTCGTGTACTTCTTTTTCAAGAGTGAGTAAATACAGAGCACGTAGTTTGTAACGCTCACGAGTGAGCATTACAAGTCATACTCGAATAATTGTTGACAAGTTTAGCATCGCTACTTAAAGCTGTTCGTGAGGGGCACGCAAGTAAACAAACAGCATGCGCACTGCCGACCTAGGCAGCACATGAGAGTGAGAGAGAGACAATATATTCGTAGTATGTCGAAAATACTATTGACTGGGCGATCGCGAGCTGTCGTCGCGACGCGCTCAGTCACTCCAGGATGGGCCACAGCCGAAAGTAGTCAAAATTGGCTGTGCAAGCCAGTCCACGGTGGGCCACAGCCGCAGCCAGCCGAAATCGGCCCAAGCCGTTGTGCACAATAGCTCGTGTGTACACATGATCGTGCCGTACTGCGAATAGCTAAGTCGTTGGAATTGCGAGCATCACGCGAGAGATATTGAGATATCGCCGACGACATGAGGACCGTCAACCATTATCTCCAGCACCAACATCAGCTGTGGACAGGGCCAGCGACCACCGTCGAAGTAATTGGGTTCGTTCGCCAGTTATGGGCTGGTAAGTTTGACTAGGCTACGGCCTCTTGTAATCGCGTCGGAATCTCTCTCTCTCTCGCGCTCGCGCATCTAGCTCTAGTCGTCACCTAGAGTTAGAAGTCTTATCGAATCGTGCGCTTTATTTGTCAAAACATGATTATGTATTATCGAAACGTGCACCCCTATCGAAACCGTTGCCACAACATTGGTTGTAAAAGAACTCGCGATCTCGCGCCTGAATTTGCGTCCCTTGTCTGGCTTTACCGTGGTAAAGTGTTGTATCGTGTTGTATCGAATATTAGTTTAATATTAGTTTAATAAGTGGAATATTAGTTAGATTGCTGGGAGCGACCCAGCTGGCGCTCAACGTATTTTTTCTTGTACCTTAATTACACACATATATTTTCTTATTTTTCTTTCGTTCATCGTAGAGTTTTTCTTTACTGACCGAAGACATAACTCCTTGAATCACCCTTGTCGAAACATACATATGTGCTCATAAAATAGTAGAAATCTACAATACTTATATTTGTCATAGCCTTTTCAGCGTAACCCTACTACCCAGATCGGCTTGGCTAGTAGCCCGTTATAAGTTCTAAAAACAATCTATCTACATCAGTTTCTCTAAAGTCTGAATAGCCTACGCGATTTCTTACATTAGATTTTAAATTTTCATTAAGTTCGTCGAATATTTTTAAAAAAGTTACACCATCAAAAAACCCTTGTATAATATTTTTGTCACTTTTGTCACAAATGTGTATTTTAGTATTATTAATTATTGTTCCGTGACCTATGTTGACAAAAATAGCACATGTTTTTAATTGTTCGAATCGAAAATTTATACAACCGCGTAATTTATTCAAATGCGAAAATATTTTTAACAACATCGCTACACTCGGAAAATGTTCAATTTTTTTCTTCTTTTTTGGGTGGCTCATTAGTGTTGTCGTTGTTAGTTGGAATGTCACTGTTACTGCTGCTGCTGCTGCGGCCATCAATGGTGTCCCAGTCCTGTGACTCGTGTTCATAACGGCTCGAGAAGTCGGGTGGTGTAACTACGGGTTTGGTACATGGCTACAGCTTTTGAGGCGTAACATGCCATCAGACAAATATTGTGACACGGTAGCGTGATCTTTCTGGGTACTTGAAAGTCGTTGTATAGATACTTTTGAATGTCGACACAATGATTCGTGAATTATACCCAGGTCTCCTTGTCCATAGTGAGGTACTTTTTTGGCGAAGTTTCTCCAGAAAATTAAATAACGGGCCGAAATTTTCTACCAAAATATTCCAAGCCAAGGTAAACAAACTTAGAACTTTCTTGACTCATTTTTACGACTTTAAGAAAAATAAATGCAACAATGGACTGCGATTACGTATGAGCGTACTTTATTTTAAAGAAATAATACAGCGTTACGATAGAGATGACGCGTTCTCAGTCGCTGCTTCTAACGTATTATTGCAAGCTCTGGGCTCACCGTTCTTTATATGTGTGTGAGCGTGTATCCCCACCGTATCTTTGGGTAGTGGGTGGTGTTCGCTGAACCAATGTCAGAACACTACGTATGTACTATGCTGGAGGGAGGCAAGACAGTGGGAAAATATTTTCAAAGGGAAAGATATTTATTTATAAGTGTATGTTTTTAACAAACGTTTAAATCAATCAATCAACCCTGTAGTGGTTCGCGATATTTTTATTATACGCGTGTATATGGAGTAACAGTGGTTTATTTGTTTTAGTAACATACACGTTTTATCAAAGGTGCTATTCGCACCCACTTGACAAGGCAGTGGAAAAATTATTCTCAAATCTATTTATAGATGTGTAATAAACCTGGTAGCGGTTCAAGAGGCTTTATTATACATGTGTATATGGAGCAACAGTGGTTCATCTGTTTCAGTCACGTACGCATTGATAAGTTTTGTATATGAGAGTGATGATGTTTACAAGAGTGTTGTTCGTGCTCATTTGACAAGGCGGTGTGAAAAATGATTCTCAAAAGCAAATCTATTTATCGATACGTGTTTTTAACACTACCTTTCATCAATCAGTCAACGGGTTCAACAGGTAGTTAGAGATCCGTGAGCAATGTGTGTTAATTCCAACAAAATCAGAATTGGAAGCAATTCGTTCGACTGCGTTTTGATGTGTGTGTGTATAAATAAATGGGATATTCGATTATTATTCATTAAGTAAACAAAGAGGATTGGAGAATTTATTGGAAGAATGAGAGGTGATAAATAAAAACAGCTGTTTTGGCAAAAAAATTTTTAATCGATCAATCAGATTATTAAGGAAAAACTTACATAATAAAAAAACCAGTATGAATACACAGAAACATACACACTATAATTACATATATTTTTATTATATTACATACATTATTATTACTATTACAACATTGATTTACACGATTCCATACAAAAGCCTCCACCTCTGGAAGTTGCGCACGGAAAATTATTTACGCGATGCGTTTTCTTTTGTTCTCGAAGTTTTTGCCCGTGTTTTTTTCTACGATATTTTCTCTTAACATTTTTATAAAACGATGTTACTAATTCGTCGTTTGCAAGCGTATTTGACGTAAGAACTTGACAAAAAATACCTAGACTACACCCGTTAGACACAAAATACAAAAACATAATATAATATTCGCGGCAGACTTTCGGAGCAATACTCTGCAACTTTTTCTTGTCCACTTGTACCGCTTGCAATTTCATCCGAGTCGATCAAGATGATATCGTGATGTCGGACTCTGTCCGTAGCTGTCAAAGCAGATGCCGATTACATCCTGATCTATATAGAATGCCACCCAATGAAAGCCTGGTTTATTCGATGTATCGAGATTAGTCACGATGGCTGCTGGAAGACTCAAACGTTGTGGTATGTGGTCAGCAGCATAGACACCGATTGAATTAGTAGTAAGTTTACTGATGGCTTGCGTTATTTCTATGGCGTTCATTCTTAACGCGGGGATGTAGAGTCCTCGACGGTTGAGAAGTATATGGTACTATTATCCGAGTCGGTACTATTTGTATCTTTTACCTCGTCGTTTTTAGAAGTATCATCATCATCAGTAGCGTCCGATTTCTCCGCAAACCGCAGAGCTTTTTTCTTCTCCTTACACTGATACTCGTTAAGCGATCTAAAGTACATTTCACTCTGTACTCTTTCCCTCGGAACAGTTCGCCAGTCTTCGGGTAGTATGGAGAATAGCCTTTTTGAAGTGATAACTTCTTATGGGAGGGTGAATTCGTGAACATGTCGCTACTTGGGCTCTACATCGGTCAAA
>JAWWEQ010049120.1:0-14189 GCA_035583055.1 Torymus tubicola
TTTAAATTTTTAAATTCTAAATGTAATATATTCTCGTTTGTGCTTAGAGCGCTACTTTAGTTATTTAAGTAATTCTAACTCATTCACATCTTATCTCATCTCATTTTCACTTTGTCATAACTCATTGTCGCTGTCCAAATTCATCCGTCTTCCAACCACTTCAAGATGGACCAGATATGTGGTGGCTGCAATAAGTTAATAACAACTAAATATATAACGTGTGATCATTGTTTGAAGAACTACCATCCCGCCTGCACTATACATAAATCGGTCCAGAGTAGGCAAAACAATGTCATCAATGCCTGTCGCAGCTGTATATCGGTGTCTAATGCTAACAATCTGAAGAGAGATCCTATTAGCGAAAATGAACATCATATGCATCCTTCTATCACCAATACATCTACAGAGTCTTCTTCTGATTCATGCACAAATATTCCGTCTTCAGCCAATGATCCTCTGTAACAGATATTAGAAAATCTGACCAAATTAGATTCTCTCAACAATCGACTAACGGAAATACAGGCATCCTTTGACGCGCGTTTTACCAACATGCAATCGTCTGTCGTCACGCGGTTTGCTGAAGTGCAAACTACTCTCAACACACGGTTTGAGGAAGTCTCCACCTGGATGACTAACTTAGAAGAAAGGCTATTTTCTTTAACTGATCTGCCACTTCTCTCGACGCGTCTTTCAGCTGCTGAAGAGGCCATCACGCAGTGCAGTCTGAACAAGCTAGTCTCCATCGTCAGTACGATGAACTCTATACAAGTAATTCTAACGCTGCCCTTGATAGTTCTGCAGTCACCCGGATGGAAAGACTTGAGAAGGAGATTCAGAATGTCACTGCTACTCAACGAAATCTCTCCAACGACCTCGTCATCACTGGGCTCCCGATCACCGATGTCATCTCCCCGAATGGTGCTGTGTACGCTGCTCTAAAACTCCTTAACGATGATATCCTTGAGCGGGATATTTTACTCGTGCGGAAGATGCGTCAAAAATCTTCTACGGAGCCGATGAACCACACCACAACTATTAGTGATGCTGAAGATGTGAAGGATAGAAATGCCGATGATCTCGAGTGTTGGCTCCTCAATCTTTATCTCAATCAACCGCTGTTAATGCTAGGCCAAGGACTACCCCGCTTATTCTCGCGCTATCGTCGCATACACTGGCAGTATCACTTCTAAATGCCAAAATTAAATTGGAGAATATGCACACGTCTCAGCTCAGCGCTGATTTGCTAGTGCAGGTAAATGCCTCACCTCGACTGCCTCACTCTCTCATTAAGATCAATGAGCTGCTACCCGCTGATCTGCACCGCCTTCGCATTTCTGCTCGTACAGAGGCTAGGAGAAAAGGCTTCATCACCTTTGTACGACACGGTCAAATTTACATGAAAAAGAAGAAAGAAGACGAAGCGACACTTATTTCTACTGCTGAAGAACTAAAATCTTTTTTAGAATAGGTTCATCACTCTCTCATCGCTCACATAATACCATCAAGCTCATACCATCAGTGTGGCCAGTAAACAAATATATATTAAAACAAATTAAAACCCGTGTTAATGTGGCGATTAATCGCCACAACCTGGCTACACTGCATACCATCCTGTCCACCTCACTCTCATACATCCCACATATCTGTTTCTCAGAACCATGGCCTGAGAGTCTGCTACTTTAATGCAAACTCTCTCAAGAAACGCATGGAAATAATCAGATTTTTCTATAAACGCGTTCCGTCTTTCACATCATCGCAGTCACAGACTAAGCTTGATCCTCACCTAGATGCTAGTACGATAGTCCACCTGGATAACTATGTTCTCCTTCGTCGTGATCGCAATAAGAATGGTGGTGGAATTTCTTTGTTTATCCACAATTCTATCTCTGCTACTATCCTTTGCTCATCTGATGGCATCTGGAATGGTAAGCCTGGCAAATCAGAGTATCTATTTTGTGAAATAAACATTGTAGGTCACCCTCCATGCTTTGCTGGAGTAGTTTATCGCCCCCGCATGCACCCTTCGTTCAAGGATCTGACGCTATCGATAAAATCACCACTTTCATGTACGACTATGCTACACAAATTCTAGTCGGCGATTTCAATGCAGATCAGCTCTGTTCGTCTGCTAATGCAATATTTGTCCGCCGATTCATTAACGAGAATGGGCTGCACAGCATCCCTTAAGGTGCTACTTACCATCGGGAGGCCTCTGATAGCTGGTTCGACCTCTGCCTTGTGGACATACAGGACAAAATCGTTGATTTCTGGAAATCCGAGTCACCTTTTGCAGGTGATCACGACTTACTCACGGTTACCTTAGATCTATACACGTCAAAGCCTTCTCAACCTTCATTCACTTATCGTGATTACAAGACCATATGTGCAGATACTCTCACAGACTATCTTGAGAGACTGGATTGGTCGGCGGTCGAGTCAGTTCCACTTGAAGAGTGGGTCTCTCTCCTCCAAAAACACATCAAAGGGGCAATCGAGAGTCTCGCTCCTATAAAATCGATCTCACCAAACCCAAAACGCCATCCATGGTTTACCATCCATGGTTTATCCAGGACCTGTCAGCCGACAGATAGGCACGTGATGCAGCTCATCGTAGCATTGAAGAGGCGAGATGAAATTATCACCACAGTCGTCTCTCCTCGCTCCCGGACGCCAAGGATATATGGCGCGAGCTCGCACATCTGGGCATCTCGGGCTCCAATAAAAAGTCATCCTCACTGCCTTTCACAACCACGGAACTCAATGCTCATTTTAGGAGTGTCTCGTTCGACAAAGACGCCCCACCTGTCGCCGATTTCCTGCACTCTCTGACCACATCCACTCACAATGAGCAATTTTCATTTGAGGATTTCCAGATTTCTGATATTATTGCCGCAGTGACACATTTTAAGACTCAGGCCAGAGGGCCAGATGGTATCCCTCAGCACGTAATACAACTTGCTCTTCCTTTCCTAGCGCCTATAATCTGTAAGATCTTTAATCGATCCCTACGTGAAGCGGTCTTCCCATGTGATTGGAAGAAGGCCATTGTTATTGCTCTGAGTAAAGTAAGTTCTCCCTCGTGCCTTAGTTATTTTCGACCAATATCACTCTTAAGCTTTTTGTCTAAAGCTCTTGAATGACTAGTCCAATGACAACTCTCTGCCTACCTTGAAACCCCCTCTGTACCTAGATCCGTTCCAGGCTGGTTTTCGCTCGGGTCATAGCACGCAGACATGCCTGCTTAAACTGACTGATGACATCAGACTGGGAATTGAAATACAACAGGTCACCCTGTTACTTCTTTTTGATTTTAGTAAGGCCTTCAATTCAGTCTGTCATGTCAGACTTCTCAAAAAGTTGCTTGACTACGGTCCTCCAGACAGGCCATACGTTGGATAGCGCCCTACTTAATGGATTGGGAGCAGGCAGTTGTCGATGGTGATGGCAACTGTTCCACCTTTTTAAAGCTCAATACAGGTGTCCCGCAGGGATCTGTGCTACTCTTTTTAATCTATGTCAATGATATACCTCTCTGCCTAGATTATGGTATCTCTCATCTCATGTGTGCGGATAATCTCCAAATTTATATTCGCTGCCCACTGGTGGAGGTAGATCGAGGATCCGATATCATGCGTGCTAACGCCATCCGCATCATGAGCTGGGTTGCTCAAAACCACCTCAGGCTGCCGCGAGATGTTGGTACGGTAAAGGCAAAGAATAACAACAACGGCTGTTCGTAGAAGCCACCAACCGCACTCAAGGCGAAAGGGAGCCCGTAAGAGACTACATAACGTGTCTCGTAGCAATTATGCGAAAGATGCCCCCGCCTTTGGCCATAAGTCGACAGCTTGACTATCTACATCACAACCTGAAGCCGCAACTGCAGGCCATGATCAGGCGGAATTGAGAACGGTGGAAGAATTGTTAGACTTAGCTCTAGAATGTGAACAGAGGCTCGAGAATTCGCGTCAATTCCGGCCACCGCCTCTGCCGGCGAGTGCTCTTTTGCCCGAAATGGCTTATAACCCGGACGAGAGCACTCTCCGCCGAACGCGGCAACCCAAGGACGGCAAGGTAGCCGCTGCAGCGGTAGCGAAACCACCCGCCCAGACGCAAGAGCAGCCCATTAGGAGACTGCTGCGCGAGGGACTAGCTGAATTAGGAGTTAGGGGAGGCAATAATATCTCCAAATCTTCCACCGGTTCGCGCAGAGGGCGAGGACAACGGCTATCTGGGCCGCCTCCCGCGAAGGGCCAGAAGCCAATTCTCGTAACGGGAGTTCCAAACCCAACGGAAGTGGGTCGAAGGAGCCCGCCTCGAGAGTTAAAAGCCCTTTCGCGGATGACAAACCGACACTAAAATGCTATGTGTGCGGCTTGTCAGGGTATACAACCCGAAATTGCGCAAATTGTTCGGGAAACGATCCGAAGGGCATGTAGTCGGGGTTGCTACCGCTCTTCGTGAGGTTTCAGCCCCGACGAACGACCGCACAGTTGCCGCCTTTACCGCAAGGACGCTGGCCGCCACGTAAATTTAGAAGTGGCCAACATTTCTCCCGATAGCGTGGAATTATCCGCTATTGGAATCCTGGATGCCAGTGAGGTACAGAGAGAGGAGCTGAAAAGCATGGTTGAGACCATCCTTAGCTCCCAAAAGCCGGGGCTCGGATGTGCAAGCCGCGTCAAGCACGAGATTTTGGTGGGGAATGTCTACCCATCAAGCAGTGCCACTATCCTACCTCTGATAAGATAAAGGAGGAGAAGAGGTGCCATGTGCGCGAGATGCTGGAGAAGGGCATTATTGAGCCCTCTAGCAGCGGCTGGTTCAGCCAAGTGGTGATGTCGCGCAAGCCGGACGGCTCGCAAGCCGGTTCTGCAACGGCTACCGGAAGATATACGCGGTCATAGAGACAGACGTGCATCTTCTGCCAAACATGGAGGATATCCTGCGGAAACTGAGGCGAGCGAAATATATTTCTACGCTCGATCTCAAGAGCGCCTATCGCCAAATCCCGTTGGATGAGAAGGCCCAGGCTATTACGGCCTTCACCATCCCGGGAATGGGCCTTTATCAATACCGGCGCATGCCATACGGCCTCACTAATGCGCCGGCTACCGACCAGAGGCTCATCGTCCAAGTTTTAGGTCCTCAGCTCGAACCATACGTTTATGCTTACCTCGATGATATTATCATAGTCGCCGAGACGTTTGGAAAGCATAAAGAGACTTTGAGGATGATCTTGGGGAGATTAGTTGTTGCTGGCTTGACGCTGAATGTTAACAAGTGCGTCTTTTGTAAGCGTTTCTATACCGACACCGCTGACTACCTGCGCCACTGCGGAGTGTGTGAACGCTTCACGGTGGAGCAAAAGATCCGCCTGGACTATTAGGGCGGCGGGTGACGCGGAAGCCTTTTCAAGTCGTAGCCGGCGGTATAATTAGGCCGATACCTAGTACTGTAAAAGGCATCGAATACACCTTGGTGCTGCAAGACCTGTTCACTCGTTGGGTATAGGCAGCGCCGATCTGTAAAGCAAACGCCAAAACGGCGATAGGAGAGCTAGACCGAAGGATATTCGTGCGGCATGGCTGTCCAGAAGTCTTACTATCAGATAATGGTACCAAATTCAGGAACAAGCTGATAGAAGACTTTCGGGGCGTGCACCGTGTGCATCACACCAGCACTCCTCCCTATCACCCGCAGGCGAACCCAGTGGAGCGGACTAACCGCACTTTGAAAACCATGGTTTTCTCCTACCTCGGAGAGAAGCACACGGTTTGCGATGAGAAACTTCCGGAATTTCTCTATGCCCTCAACACCGCCGTGAATAGCTCCACTGGAAGTATCCCCTTTATGTTGCTCTACGGACGGCAGCCAGAACTGCCGAGCACCAGTCCAGAGTACGCAAAATCCGGGTGGAGGGTGTAACGGGAGCGTAGGGCTTATCGCGATCCCGCGGCATGAATGTAGGCGAGCAGCGCCGAATGCTGTTCGACTACGAGCAACGAGCCCGCGCGCAACTTCAATCTGTGCAGCGCGGTGCTGCTCCCGCTTGAACGAGAGTCCATCTTGAGCACGGACCTCGTCACGTGTGCACGTACTCGACTCAGTTACTGAGCTCCCCGCGACGCGCATTCAAATGTGAGAGAAAGTGAGAAGTAGCGCCGGCGCATCAGTCCACCCGTAATACTCTCGCGTGTTTAGAATGGCCGTGTGTGTGACCACCGCCAGAGTTTTGTCCGCCCGAGCTATCTTCGACCACCTAGCTTACCTGACAGAGATGAGCAGAAGGCCGCGCGGGAGAGTCACCGAAGGAGCGAGAAAGAGAGAGAGAAGGAAGATACTGCCGCCAATAACCTGCGTGCGATGGCTGGCCAGCCCCTAGCGTAAGCATTTCTGACCTATTTGCGTCTATATTTTCCTTACCTGGCAGCGGCCCGCTTGTCGTCGGCTTGCGTTGGTGAATAGCCGTCTGCGCCGTGCGCTTCGGCCCACATGTGCCTCTGGCCTTAGGCTATCTCAGCCCCCGGAATAAGATTTAGAACGATTCGTACGTTCACCCCGTTACAATATATACAAGAGTAAAAATAGAACCTTTCTTTGTGCACGCACATAGTTGCGCAATAGATGAATATTATTTTAGAATAATATTCATAATCTCAATCAGTTATTAAATTAAAAACTATTTATTTAAAGTACATGTTAAACAATAAAAATCTGAAGTTAAGAATAGACACACACACTGCGTGTCTTATAATATTTCAATATTTTAATTATTTCCTTAATTTGTTAATGCAAGTTTTACGAAACCACTATAGAAAAACATTCTAACTAGACTACATTAGATATTTTCACGTAATGTTAACTTCAATTAGTTAGTTAAACATCAAATAATTTAAATAAAAAAATGAAAAATTCAACAATTCGTTTAAAGCAGCAAAGTAAATTAATGAAATGATTAGAATATTAGTTAGAATGTTTAATATAAAATTTTATAAAGTTTGCATAAAAATTTCATTAAAAAAATTTATAATTAAATTAAGAATTTTTGTAATGCGTTTAATTCCCGTTCTAATAGTCCGATAATTGTCATCAAATTTGTAATGTCTTGCTAAATAATTATTTAACGTGATAAATAATTCAAACCCTTGTAATTTATTCACAATTGTTAATTATTGATCAATAGCAAAAACTGGTACAGTTCTAAGACTGAGTGAGGCTGACCTTCCCACACATATACTAATATATACGATACCCCCGGAAATCATACATCAGGATCTAGAGAGGGAGAACAAAATCGATATCATTGGATCTAATTAATACGTGGAAAATATAGATATCTATTCGCCACCGCAGTTTTCCAGCCAATGAACAGGAGGAGCAGCATGAATAAAAGGGACAACGCACCCATGCTCGAGATGCAGACTGATTCAAGCCTCACAAGCTTATTAGTTCTGTAGGAACAGATCACTACAAGCTTCACAAGCTTTAGTAATTGTTCGAGCAGACTGATACAAGCTTCACAAACTTTACAAGCTTTACAGATCTGTACTAGATTTTTCAAGCCTTTCACAATAAAATTCAAATTAAAAATCAAATTTTTTTCTCTCTAAAATTTATTTTTCAAAAATCAAAATTAAAATTTTTTTTAAGTTTATATTTCTTAATTTTTTTAATTAAAAAGTTAAATGTGGCTTTAGGAGCTTGTACTACTGTTTTCTAAAAGAAAGGAAATAAAACGAAACAGTTAAGTGCACGTTTAGGAGCTTTTGCTACTGTTTGTTTTATAAAAGAAATATAAATGTTACATAAATAATAAATAAAAAAAGAAATTATTAAAAGATAAAATGTTATTTATTTAAAATCAATTAGAATTTTGAAAGAAAGAGAATTAATAAAGGTAATTAAAGATTTTTTTATTGTTGTTCATAATATAATTTCATAATTTTTTTTCACTTTAATCATATTGTCTCTGCTTTAGGAGCAGTTGACAAATGATTGAGTTTAAAAGTAAAGAAATAAAACCAAACAATTGCGTGCGGCTTTAGGAGCTTGAGCTACTGTTTGTTTTATAAAAGAAATTATATTGAGGACTCAACTATTAGAGTAAAATAAAAATCTTTAAAGAAATCAAAATTTTATTTTTCTATTACAAAAAATTAAAGTAAATTCATTCATAATTTTAATTTGGTTAGGGTTGGATAATCTGATGAACCTGCATAAAATTAGTCTTTCCTAAATTCCAAATGACCTGGGATCGTCACCCATTTACTTTACATACTGGGGCACGTGCAAGATACTTGTCTTTAGGAGACAAATTTGCTGCCTTCGGTTGGTCCTTAAAAATTCATTTTCCTTACCCACAACTTAAAATAAAAACTTTTTTTCACTACTAAACTTTTAGCGCCTATACACTTCTTACCCATAGCTCAGCCAAGGTTTATTAGCTAATGCAGCTACGACCTAAGAGAGCGTTAACTTTGACAGGTTAACAAACCTGTTTTGTCATGTTCTGGACGTAACAAGTTAAAAATTGTATTTCTGATTTTTCATCAAATTCAAACCGCCATTTTGAAATTTTCCAATGGAAATTTCAAAATTCTGACTTCAGAATCATAAAGAGCGGACAATTTTACTTCTGAAAAGTGCTATTAGTTATTATTTTTTTTTCGACAATTTTTTAGGCAAACAACCAATTGACTATAAAATGTCCGCTTGGGAAGAAAATAGCCAACACAGCTACGGCCTAAAAAGAACATAACTCTTAAATGAGTTAAACATCTCAGTTGTGTTGTGTTTTAGGATGTAACATTAGTTGTAACTGAATTTTAGGATTTAACAAACTTTTTTTAACTGCTTTATTTTTATTCATCTCTGTCATTATTATAACGTTTGATTTTTGTTTGAGTGTTTCGTTTTGATTTCCCTTAGTCCACTCTTTCCCAGAAGAACTTTCTCGTTTATCGAATTTTCTTGTTGATAGGATTGGTTTTTATAACATTCCTGAAGTGAATGAGTTGTGCTTTTGCAAATATTACAGAATTTTTGTGCTTTATTTTCTAATTCTTTTAATGTATTGTACTTTTCAATTATGTGGCCTTTTTTCTTACAATATGCACAGGTCGGTAATCTTTCTGATCTTTGTAGTTTCCTGTAATTTTTTGTGGAATATCCTACGATCTTGTAAAATTCACAAAATAATGATTTTCTATTTTGTGTGTTTATTTGTTTATTAAAATTTGCGTTTTGTTGCTGGTTTATGATCGTGAATGCTTCTATGTTTCTTGAACTTGTTCTTGACTTGTTGGTGTTGGGTAATTTTTTCTGTTTCCGAAATTTTTATATCTTGCACTGTTATTTCTATAATTATTATTTGAGGGTATATGTATATTTCTTTTTGGACAATATGTGGCTATATGTGTATTGGATCCACAAATTTGACACATTATTCTATTTTCTAACGCTTACTCTTTATTATAAGCATCGTCATGATTTCGTCTCTCTGTCATTCCTCGGTTGGGTGTCCGTCTTTCGAACATCTTGTGCACCATATCGTTTGTTGCACCTTTCACATACACTATGTGGACAGTTTTTAGTCGTGTGGTTCGTGTTACCGCAGGAATCGCAGAATTCGGTGACGTTTGCATTTTTTTCACACATATTTGGGTCATGTTCCCTCTCCATACATTTCCAGCAGTGCTCGTATCTTTTTATAATCGGACATGCATTTACCTTATGTCCCATATCTTGGTAATATTGACCATGGTTCGCGTGCATGTAGTTTAGACTGCAGGCTTCTATAGAGTATCCTTACACAAAATTTACATATTAATTCTAGCTTTTCTTTTGTTATGTTGCAATTATATGATATGTGATCTTTATTTTTGCAATATACGCATGCTGCTTTTTGCAAATATTGTCTCATGACCCCTCTCTTGGCAAATTTGATAATGAGTTATTCTAGCAATCTTTATAGTTGGTTCTTCAACCTTAAATTTTGTTTTCCATTTATTAGTGCTTTTTTATTTTCACGGTGAGATTCTATTTCTATTGCTTTTCTTATAGGATTATGCGTGGTTTGTGATTCGCTAGATTCTAGCTGTATTTCTTGTTTTAATCCAGCTTTAAAACTTTTTAATACATCATCTTCTAAGTTTCTTTTAAATGCTACTAATTGTTCCGCCGAGACGCCTTCCTCCATCGTTTTTATTTCTTTATTCTGGTACTCAGTGCTCTAATTCTGTTTGCATATGAATAAATTCGTATAAATTTTCCGTAGAAGGAAAAATTGTCCGTATTGCGTAATAAAATCGTCAATTCTTGTTATTTCTATGTCGATTAAGGCTTGATGTATCTCTCCATCTAATTTTATTTTCAAAATTTGAAGTAAGTTAGTTTGATTTGTAGCACTAATAATTTTCTTTGCTTATTTAA
This sequence comes from Torymus tubicola, assembly GCA_035583055.1. Taxonomy (NCBI): domain Eukaryota; kingdom Metazoa; phylum Arthropoda; class Insecta; order Hymenoptera; family Torymidae; genus Torymus; species Torymus tubicola. Next base: position 10,435 of record JAWWEQ010049120.1, read on the forward strand.
GTTTTTCTATATATTGTTCCGTTGTCATATTTTCTCCGTCGAATTCGGCTGCTAATCTTGCTACTTCTTTTATCGGTAATTTGTGCGGTGTATTTGCCATGTTTATTTCTAGAGCTATTAAATTTCTATTATCTGTAGTAATGTTAGGAGATTCTAAATTTGTGTTATTTATTTCCTCAGATTGGTTTTCTTTTCCTTCACTTATTATTTTAATTCCATCTCAAGTTGATGGAGTTCCATTAATTATTATTAGACTATCTTTTATTGTTTTTAGTTTTTGCACGTTAGTGTATGTATGCGATGAAGAAGCCTCTATTTTCGAACTCTTTTTAAATATATTTAATGATTCTTGATTTCATTCGTTTACTTGATCCTTTAATTTGGAATTTACCGTTCTTTTTTGTCTGGTTATTATTGTATTTTCAGAATCTTTATAATTTTGTTTTTATTATGTATTGTAGCGGACGGGGTATAATTTGAATTTTGCGCCAATTTTCGAATCGAAAATATTCGAATAAATGAGGTTGCGTGCGCATGAGTGTGGAGCAGGTACATCACCTCGGATCCATCCATGAGACGATTGCGTCGTAGCTTCACTCTCTCGTGAACAAGCCGCAAGAACACGCAGATTCAGAGACCGAGAAGACAGAGCCCGATGGACCGAGGGTGAACCAAAGCACAAGTCGTGAAATCCGGTAATAGTGAGAAGATTTTTTAATTAATCTGAAATGGCGACAGCTTTATGTCGCAAGTATTTGATTCTACAGGCTACCTCAACAACGTACTTCATGCATCTCCTATGGTTCCTGCTTTCTATCTGGACGATACCAGCGTGCTGCATGCACATTAATCGATCCCTGCACGTTTCAACCACGTTTCACAAGGCCAACGTCCTCAACAAGCCAGGGTAGTTCGTGGTATCACTGAAAAGGGAAAGTGCAAGCTACTATGACCACGAGCCGGTGTCCGTTCGAGCAACGCTCTTCTCCATTGAGTGAAGGCTGCAACGTCCCTTGGCCAGTACTTCACCGACGGCATTATTTTTACAACTCAATACAAGGGAAGTAAGGATGCGCGGGCATGTTTTGGCAGATATTTATAACCTACGTGAAACGCGATGTATGTGAGATGTATGGATGTGTGAGTTGCCGGTCTGACAATTATAATTTATAATACGTATTGAATTCTTTTTGTATACTTATCATTTATAAAATAAAAACCGTTTCAGTATTCTTATTTGTTTTAATTCTTTTGAATTTATTTTAGTCACTACATATGATATTTTTTTGTCAATTAGTTGGTATTCTTTTACAATTTTATATAATACTAGCAGTGAGAGTGCTACTTATCCGTGGGCCAATCAAATTTTACGTGTTCATTTCAAATCGACCAATCGCAATCATTAGAGGTGACAATCTCAATTCCATCTCTTTTTTATATAGGAATATTCTTGTGCTTTTAAGTGTTTAATTTGTACTTGAATATTATTCTATATGCGTATTCTCGTTATACTAAAAATTTTTTTATTTAAATTTTAGTTTATATTTCCGTTGTTTTATTATTTTATATTCATTATTTTCAATGTCATTTTATTAAACAATTTTATTGTTTATACTTGTTTGTTTATAGTGAATTAATTTTCCTCATTTACAGCTTGTCCTATCTACTTTCTACTTTTTATTTGTTTATTAGTAGGTTATTAATCTCAACGAGCCGTACAGGTTTATATTTTCGGAAGTTTAGGCGATCATGCTACAATGATTCTCTTCACTTTTTACTGCAAAACAAGAAGCTCAGAAGCAGTTAGTAATATATATGTTTTAGTATATATAGACAATTATCATTCACTGTCCTTTATTCCAGTCTTATTTTTTTAAATCAATCTAGTGAACTTATCGTTCGATTCGTACCGGAACCACTGTTAAGTCCGGAATTTAGGGAAAGGGAATAACAATTGTCTTATTTGTAATTTGTAGTATTTATAATAGTTATGTTATTTAATTACCGTATTACAATGTTAACTACAGATGCGATGCGGATTCTTGAACGTCATTTATAGTTCGTTGGAGTACAATTCTTCATTCCTTCTTAAATTCTTGTTATATTTTCTTCTTATATTAACCCCCCTTTTTCGACTAGGGTCGACGGAGTTCTCGGTTTGATTTTCCTGAGCAACTGACGGGGGCGGCGCACATCGCTTCATTTATACAATATTTATTTGGGTTAAAGGTAATCGAGATCATCTTATTTTGAAATTTGAAATCGTTGTATTTAGTTTACGTTAAACAAAAGTGTTTGCAGAATATTATTGCTCCGTGTGTATAAAATGAATTTAGAGAAGAAGTGTCATGTTGTGCGATGATACATTACATCGCGGTTTCACGTGAACAAAACGTTGTGTCGTAGGAATTCGTTCTCGCATCATTTTTGCGTTCAAAAAATTACTAATAAGAGAATTTAAAGAAGACGTCACGGACGTAACAGTTTGGTGTAATGCTACCTGTGGCTAGTATATGGTCTTGCTTCAATAATACTATGTTCTCTTTCTCAGTATCATGCGTTAGATCGCGATCACTCAGTGCCATCACTAGTTTCTCTCCTTCTTCTCCTCTGGCATGACTTCTCTGTTGTCTTCGTTTACCTCCGAGAACCAGGGTACTTTCGCCACTCCGAGAATCCTCAAACACGTACTAAATAATCTCTCCGCTTTAGCGCGATGACTGCGATGATGATTTAGGTGTAATTTCTTTAGGTGGCTTTTCATTTCTTCACTCGATTTCTTCATCCCATCATAAAATCTTGCTCGGTACTCCCGATTGTTGCTGAATTTCTCTAAGGGAAAGACATATAAAACTCGACTCGTATTCGTAATTGTTTAATGCTAGTCTAAATAAAAAAAACATCAAATAAACTTGAATCTGTAAATTCAAGTATCTCAACACACGTTTCACACTTCTCGCCGTACCTTGAAATGTGGAACTTTGTTAGAGACTACCGAGGGGAAAAGCAGAAGCGAGAGAAAAAGAAGTTTTTCGTGATTTTCGTCGGAGATTTTGCTCGGAAAGACTCGCACAAGAGCGCACAATAATGAATAATAATCAGACCTTAATGTATGATAATTCCCACGTTATTTAACTAATTTTAGTGGCTCTTATGGTTACGTCCACCCTTGACCTCTCATTGGGTTCCATCTGTAATCACATGAAAATGTTTCAATAGGTGAAGGTTTAGACAATATAGATGGTTTTCCAGGAGCTTCGGTCGAGGTAATTTTTTTATGTTACTCTAGTCTGAAAACAACACTTCAAATCCGACCCTACTTGAACAGAGGGCGGAATATTCGTTATAAAATTGATGATACAAATTTTGCGAATGTCAGTCTGTATGCGATGATTCCTGCTTTAATGAATTGCGAGTATTATTATACAATAAAACATTATGAAAATTAGATTCTACTTCTTATTTTACTTGTAAGAAATTTAATCAATATTAAAGGATTTTTTAACTCAAAAACGAAGCAAAATTTCGAAATATCTTAAATAGACTGTTTTTCTTGTAATTTTTCGTAGAATTAAACTATATTTTTTTAAACAATCAGGACAACCACTCCTACGATAAATCAAAACAAGAATACTTTCGTGACAGACTTACAATTAATAGGACAAACAAACAAAAAGAAGAGAAAGAATAATGGAAGAAACAGTGAGATTAATAAACAATGAAATAAGAGTTGATTCGGTAAATAATCTAAAGAA
>JAWWEQ010049121.1:0-14182 GCA_035583055.1 Torymus tubicola
GTTACGAAGCGATTTAGGTGATTTTAAAAGAAAAAAAAATTTTGACCTCTCGATTCACCTGAGAACGGCCCATATATATATATATATATATATATATATGTTAGTGGAAACAAAATTTCTTTATATGTTATATATATCTGAAAACAAATTTTTATTCGTATATAATACGTCTTACTCATCGATGTTCTATAAATACACCTAATAAAGTTTTTTTCACGTCAATAAAATATTACTGCACTACGTTACGCGCTCATCTTTCCGCAAAAATCTATATATACATATATACAATTATCACTTTGGAATGCATCTCGAACTTTCCGTCGCAAGTGCGTTTGACGTCATTCATGCATCGCACATTCCAGAAAATATTTTTACGAACGAGCGCGTACGTGCACTCGGAATTTCATCTTCAAAAAAAAAAAAAAGCCAGCGTTGCGAGTTATTGAAAATCTGCTCACGGGCGGTTAATGCTGCGCCCGCGCGCGCGCGCTCGCATGTGTGCGGAATCGTAAATGAAACGTAACGTGTATGTATACATATATGTAGAGCTTGCGAATAATTCTCAGCTATTCTGTTCTTTTCGTATAAATGCATGTACGGATATAAACCCCGTAAAAATTGAATATATTTATATACGGAACAAAGTGATTTCAAATTTCAACTTATACGCGATACCATTTATAATACATACCTAAAGGAAAAAAAAACGCTATTCAGCCAGTAAAGAAAAAAAGGATACATAACTCAATCGATTAATATCTCCAATTCACAACACCGCAACAGCCGCACACTGAAAATTACCCGCAAGAACGTATATATATACCAAAATACCTGGCTAAAATCCAGACAATTCAATCTACAACTTTTTTTCTGCCCTCAAGCGCAGCAGCAGCGGCGGCGGCCAACGAGAAACCGCGAGGTTTTACAGACACCACCCAGAAAACGATCCTCACCATATTATATACATATATATATATATATACCTTCTCTTCCTTGCACGTACAAAAACCTATACCACCTCCTTCTCCTTCCATCCTCAACAAGCCCACAACATACACACACACATACAACTCGGCGAAAATAACACGTTAAGGCTCTCGCTCGCAAAACGAGCGTGCCCTGTCATTTTTCACCTCTCCACCGCGATTCCCATACACATCTCTTTCTTCTTTCTACCATATACCTACCTACCACCCAAAAGTGTGCTTGCCGCAAAGTACACACACACACACACACACACACGCTGTGCCGTTCAATTACCCATGTATATATACATATCTATATAGGAGCAAGTCTCGTTCTTCTCGTGTGTATAATTCACAGCTCGCTCGATAATTCAATCGGCATTCCTCTTATATATATAACCTCGCAGCTCTGAGATCAGCGAGAGTAGGGCCTCCTACTAATAAGGCTCGCGCATGACAATTGGCCTAACAGGCCTTTACCCTCTCTCTCTCTCTCTCTCTCTCTCTCTCTCTTTCTTCCTCTCGTAGAAATTGTTTCGTAATGAGGGTGAGCCAGCATAGCAGCAGAAACAGCAGGAGCAGCAGCAGCAGCAGCAGGAGCGCGGCGGCCAAAGAGTCTGCCGCGGCCGCCGCCGGCTCTTTGTTTTAGGAGCGCGGGGAATACCTCTTCTCTCTCTCTCTCGTTCTCGACCGGCTGGCTGGTTGGTCGGCCCCCTCGAGGGCTCGCGCCACACAGGTAGAGAATGCGGTTCGCTTCTCTCTCTCTCTCTCCTCCCGTCGCATTTTTGCCTAATCTCGTTTCTCCTCCTCGTTTTTTGTGGGAAGAAGCAGCAGAGAGAGAGAGAGAGAGAAGAGGAGAGTCTATTTGTATCGTGCGATGCTTGCGTTTTTAGCTAATTTTAGGAGAGAGAGAGAGAGAGGAGAGGGATATGGCAGTGATTCGCGTCACGTGTCGTAATGACGATTATCTGGATGTTCGATCGGAGAGAGAAGAGAAGGAGGCAGAGAGGTTGGGATGCGTGAATTTTCGTAATTGAGTGGTTCGGGAGGACTGAGTGGGGGGGGGGGGGGGGAAGAGCGTCGTTTAAAAGTCAAATTAGTGAGGATTGGATGGCGTGTATATATATAGAGGTTGTGTGAGTAGTGAGTAGGGTTATCAATTTGCCGCTTGATGAGCCGATCGTTTTTAATAGTCCAAGGAATTTTTCGGATAATTTTTGCGATTTATGTATAGTGTATATGTATAAGGTTTTGTACTCGACTGGACGTTCAAAAGTGGAATTTATAGGGTTGCGAGAGATCACGAATAGTGGTTTTTAATTTGATTGGCCAATCGAAAATTAAAATATCGGCCAATTGGATAAGTCATCAGTTGACTAATCGGCCAATCACAGGTGGACCCGTCGTCACGCTAATTAGCTGATCGCTAATCCGATTCGCGCGAATCTTGAATGTCAGCAGTTTAATTTACATCCAACTCTGAAGCTACTAAATTAAATAAAAAATTATTATCCCTTTTTATTTCCTTGTTTTGTCAATTATTAAAATATACATCACATTAATATATAACATTTGAAAACCATAGATTACCAACGTGGCTATACTCAGCTGCCAATTCAACGTACTTGGAGAACCTTACGAAGCCATATGCAATCATCGAGTTACTTGCAACAATGTTTCACGAAAATTGAAAATTGTTATCTCTATTCTCTAATACGACGCATAAAGTATTGCGATTCCGACTATATACACAGGATGATGCGTGCAAGTGATTTTCAGTATCAACTGGCTTGAATAGCGTGTGAGGAGTGAAAAAGCGTGTATTGATATAAGTATATAGAGCTGTGTAATATGTACACGGGAGTTGCGGTTGCGTGCCGTGTTAATTTTGCAATTATGCTACTCAATGCCGAAGATAATTCGACGATTTGCTGAACTGAGCGTGAGCTCCGCGACGTTATTATATATACATTGTAACGTGCTATATGTGTGTAATGATGATCTGTGAAACAATGTAACGTGGTCTCTATATAAATGTACACACTGATAGAAAAATGTCGGGAAAAATTTCTCATGTTTTCTGGTACTTTAGCAATATCAACGAAAAGTACAAATTTTTACATGGAAACATGGTAAAAATTACTAGAAAAACAGTAAAAATTACTATTTTTTTTAAGGGAAAAATTTGTACTTTTCGTTGATATTGCCAAATTACTATAGAAAACATGGGAATTTTTCCCCACATTTTTCTATCAGTGTATTGTAATTTGATTTTCTTAATCTTTGAAACCAAGAAAATAAATAAGTTTTGATTGATTTTGTATTAAAAATAATATCATTTCCGTTAAACCTTATGATATATATATATATATATATATATATATATATAATTTACAATCAAAATAGATTTAATTAACATACACTTTCCTATATTCCTTAATATACAATGTATTCTCGCGTTTACACACCACTCTCCTTTCTTTATACCTCGACACCTCAATTTCTTTAATCCCTTTTCACATCCAAAAAGAAACCGATCTCGTACCATATAAAAATCCTCATCAAAGCCACTCTTTCACAACATTCCCACCCACTGTCAATGCTACTTCAGTAGTATAGTAGTACTATCCCCCATTTAAAAAAAAAACTATACCACCTCGTCGTGTAACCGATACCTTCAACTTTCTTCCCTTTTCCCCACATACACGCACGTGTCCGCACCCAAGGATTATCCTATATAATATGTACACACGCATGGCTTAACATTCGTCGTAGCGTCGGCGCCTCTTCATTTTGTCCAAAGATTGAAATCTTACCAGCGCTGTAGCGCGCGATACACAACACCTGATAATATAACCAACGCATGGTTATATATATATATATATATCTTTGTCTCACGTATATATAGAAAAGAATCACCGACGACCACTTCTCATGTCTATTGTTCGCAGTTTAAAACAACTTATTCTCGCGTATCTAGCAAAAAAAAAAGAAGAATTTCTGCCTAATATCGTCTCTACAACCGGCAATTCTTTCTCCCTCTTATATGTGCACATCTAACTAGAAGCAGCACCGTAGTCAGTTGTTGCTGCTGCTGTGGCTAAAAGAACTAAAAAAAAAAGAAGAAGAGAGAAGCCAACGAGAGAGAGAGGTAGAAACATCCCGCCCACCATTCTCTTCCCAGGGTCTCTTCTTCTCTCTCACTCATGTGTATTGGCCGCTCTCTCTCGCGCGCGTTCGCAGGTAATGGCTTTATTCCGACAGATAAACCCGGGCCACGCGCGTTGCCCTCGTCGTCGTTTCCTTTTTTCTCTCTCTCTCTTCTTCGCTTCTCATGTTCCTATATACTACTATACTGCTGCAGCAGCAACAGCATAACGTTCCTATCTTTCATCTCCACGCGTACGTTGGTCTTATCTCGAAGTCGGAGGCCCTAATGACAATTTCAGGTAGTAAGAATGCGCGGAAAGTATAGCATATATATATAGAGAGAGAGAGGATCGAGAACGCGTGCTCCTGCTGGTATATATATGCGGCTCGATCTGACGGGGGCGAGTTTCCATCTACCATGAAGCGATTATCTCGAGATTTCAGAAGCGTGTGGATAGAAGAGAGAGGATGAGGAACAGAGAAGCTATATAACGTTGTATATATATAGAGAATGTGTTAGAGGAGGTTTGGATGGAGGACGTAGTACAGGTATAATGGGACGTATATAGAGAGAGAGCGGAGGGTTTTGAAGAGGGAAACGTAGCCGGAATTCCTGTTGCGATAAAAGTTGTAATATGGCGATTTGGGAGTGATATTTTTTTTGGATAGGTATATATATCTATACTCGTTGTAGATGTTATAGAACGATTTGTTTAATTGTTAGGAATGTTGGAAAATTAGCTGAGTGTAATAATAATAGTAATATATTTTGAAATGATGATGTTGATGTTATTCATTATTTAAGATAATTATATATAAGTCACGTAGTGCTATTTTATAAATATTATTAATTAACAAATAAATAAACATTCTTTCTTAGTTTGCAAATTGATGTCATACATCAATAATAACATTACAATAGTATTAGATCTTGCTTATAGAGATAACAACTGTTCTCTTGCATCACTTATAACATCAATTTAAGAAAAATAAATATTTCGTCATCTCTTATACTTATTGTTCTCTTTATATAAATTAAACATTCCACTACCGTAAAAGAACGTATTAACATTTCCAGTTTCAACAATATTATTGATATCAAAACTATATATGACTCGTTCGGCCATCATCACAAAGCGATTAAAAAGTTATCTTAACTTTTCCGTTAACGAACAATTCACGAACAAACAAATATCTATATATACGTATAACGCTAAAAACATGACACTTCCAGCCGGACATCGGTATTTTTTCCAAGAACGAAAACCCGTGAACAACTTGTCACCCATGTGCGCACTGCGCTTATGCAGCTTAAACCTATACTATATAGGTACACAATATATCTTTCGACCCGTATCTTCATTTTCCATATATACTTGTCGCTGCGATACGTCTCGCTATACGGGTATATATACACATATACGTGCGTATAGATAGTGGACACACACACGCACGGACGTATATATACGTTAAAAACGTTTTCTTGTACCTATATATAGGCGGGTGCGAGCGCGTGTTGCACTCCAAAAATCGTTGACTCCTAATTTGTAGGCCCCCCCGAAGCGGACACACTTTTCTAACAGCTATATGTATATATGTATATATGCGAAGGTAGCTGCTGCTGCTACTAGCCGACCGAAAGAGCATGCACCGCGTGTGTGTAGTGAGTCATCCTATATGGTAGTCGGTACAAATTATGTGGATTTTTCTCCCAGGGTAATTTAGTTGTTTGAAGAAAGGGCCGTTCGTTGTTTCTTTTTCTTTTTCTTTTTTGACTTGCCTTTTTTTCGTGTGTGTGTGTGCGTGTATATATATAGTTTATAGGATTAGTGCGTGGAGCAGGAATGAGCGGGCTGTTAAAAAATGTGGTTAAGTGAGAAGCGATGTAGAAGATGTAATAATGGTTTTTGATGTTTTTATAGGCGCGCGCTACGATCTTTCGGGGTGTTGTTGGTTTTTTGTTGTACGAAGGAAATGTAAATATGTGTGGTTGCTCAAATTCTTTCTCGGTAATTAGACGGTAGAAGCAAATGTATGTTTGTTTCGGTTGACTATAAATTCTAAAGATAAATAAAATTCTTAATGTCTTAATTTAATATTTCTTCAACTACGCACTTTTATTATCTTGGTTATATTGTTTGAAGTATACGCCCGTGTAAACGAAAATCTATTTCTGGAAAAAAAAAATTCAGCACCACCACTGCGCCTTTCTTTTTTTTTTTACATGCATATACTTACACTCGCACGTGTATATAGAATTCGCATCACGGTATAGTGCGCGTGTTTTGCGTAACAAACATTGATTTCTCCTTTCCTTTTCTCGATTCTCTCCGTCTCTCTGGAATGCCTTGAACTTTAACATCTCGCTCGCATTGTGCACACTATGGATATACCATCGGTATGCATTTATATTGTTTCGTGAAAGTTGTCCTCTCGCAAATGAAAAAAAAAAAAAAAAGAAAAAATACTTCGAAATTCCAAGTTGTTCCAAAGTACGTGTGTGTGTATATATATATATATGTAAACGCGTGGTCGCGCGTCTATTACTTAATTGAAACGGTAAACCGACATTCTAACCATAGGACATCTTTTCTCCGAGACAACCTTTTAGAGTAAAATTACAGAATTTATCGCGCGCACGCACACACGTGTGGTTCTCTAAAACAGAAGAAGAGGAGAGAACAAAATGACACGAACGCGAGAGAGAGAGGAATTCCGAGCAGTTAAGGTCCCAATAGTTTTTCCTTTTTTTTAAAAGTTTTCTCTTTTTCTCTCTCTCTCTTACTCTTTGCTTTTTTATCTCTAAAAGAGTTTCGGCTTAATAAAACGTCGAAATCTCTCCCTTCTTTTCTTAGCTTATCTTCCAACTGACGCTCGCCGCATCTCGCGCGCGCGCGGTCTCACCAATAAAAATGACCAATGGGTCTATTGATCAAGCAACGACTATTAGCGTTGTAGGCAGAGAAAGAGAGAGAGAGAGAGAGAGAGAGAGAGAAAATGTGTCCGTATATATGTTTTACCTTCTCGCGCCGGCGTAATCTCTCCTTCACAGCTGTTGTAAATTTAATAATATTTTTTCAGATTATTTGGAATACACGCGCGCGCCGCGGGCTCTTCTGATATCGCATCGTTTGCGCTTAAAAGCGTCGACGGGTGTATAAGGGTATATATATATATACGACGCGGATGAGTCGTTGTAACAGACGCTGACCGCGTGTATATCCACGGAATGACTAAGAATTTTTAGGGAGATTGCATTTGATTTATTGTTGTATACCGCTTTGGTTTTTTCATGAATTCAGTAATAGGATCGTTTATGTTATTTAATGTATGAATGAATATACACTTAAGGAATAACATTAATATTTTTTTTTATTGCCGCGTTTATCATAGTTTTTAATATAAAGTCGCCGGTTCCGGTAGGTTTCGAACTTCGACTTAATACTACAATACTCCATTAAACCATATATAGCACAGAACTTGACACTTTTTGTATAATTGCAAAAATATAATTCGATTAGTCAATTTTAAATAATCAAAGTGGACGTTACAATATTAAAATTTAACCCATTTGAAAAATTTGAGAACCACCACCGACATACGTCTACGATAAAAAAATTAATCTCGTCCATCTACCTACAAACACATACACATGCTCTTAATGATCTTGACGTTCGCACTTGTGAATCGAGGTGTGGCTCTCTCTCTCTCTCTCTTTCTCTCTCGACTCTTGTCTATATACATATGTGCATGTATAGTGTGTACATACGCTCTCTTCAAGTTACGCAAAAACTGCTACTACCGCTATCGTGTACGCATATATATATATATATATGCGCACGCCCACTTGACTATTTGGCGTTCGTTGAATGTGATCGAATTCTTTCTCATGAGCGCAAACCGTGGCGTGTTTGTATAGGGAAAAGGTATAAAGGTACGGAATGGATGACAAATAAATAATGATTTTGTAATGTAGTCGTATTGATGGATAAAGGGATACCAATTGCCATCGTGTTATTTAATAGACACAGAGACGCGCGAGGTTGTGTTTGTTTTTTTTTTTTTTTAATTCTGGCTTGCGAATGGAATCGTACTGAGGATTTATATTGTTTATAGTCACGGTAGTCATGGGTTGTATTTTAGCAGCTGAAATTTTTAGTGTTATTATAGCAGGTTGCCTCAGGAAATTATTAATCTTAGAAATCCATAAGATTTATATTTCTAGATGTTTCAGTTTCTTTATACACGTGATACTTATTCGACATTGTTAAATTTAAATATATAAATAAAATAGTGACCATAGAAAAGTAAGAGAGTATGAGATTAATTGTATTATTTTATTTATTGTTTTGGACTAAACATGCTTTGGGAATTCGTTTATCAAAATAAGTAACGTTCTGTCAAAATATTAGTATAAGCATCGGAATGTTAAATAAATGAAAATAAAAATGTGAACGTAATTCATTATTTATACGGAGAAAATAATTCTTCGTGGTGTTTTAGTCATTTGTTGTGCGAATTTATACGTAAGCAAAATTTATTTTAATTGAAAGATCTAAGCATATTATTACGTATAAGTAGATGTGTACAGAGTCTGGTCAGACGTGAGTTAGACGAAGTAAATTTATCAGTAATCTGTAATACCTTGATAGTTTCCTCCTCTTTGTTTATTAAAATAATTGTTATAGTACTGTAAATAAAATATTTATAAAATAAGTCATGAAAATTTTTTCCATATACAGAAGTTAAAATCACTTTGAACATAATTTTTCTAGATATCGCACAATTTAACAAAAAAATGCGAAATTTTTAAAAAAATTTTCGTTTAGTTTAGTGTTTATGATATTATTTTTGTTCTTTATGCATCTGTGAAAAAACTTTCACTTAAAAATTAAAGATTCAACTAAAAGGAGCGAATGTTATTTGTTTTTTGTAAAATTAAAAAATATTTTTTTTTCAATTAAGTTCGGTTCTATTTTTTTATTTATTAATATATTAACTTTATTTTTTAATTACATTCTAGTACTTTAGACTTGAATTCTAACCTTCAACGTAAAAGCTTTCCTAAACAATTTTTAAAAATAATGTCAAATTAAATGGAATTTGTAATAGCCCTAACTAAAATAAGATACGTGAATTTAACTCGAAACATTGACTTTTATTAAATCGTATTGAATAATCACAATTCGTACATATTTGGAGTTAAAATGTTTTCCATGTACACTTATATCTTTAAAACCATTTTTATTATCACCACATAGAATCTACGTAAAACTCATATAAATAAATTTTTATAATCGTTTTATTATTCAGATAAGATAAATTTATAGAACTAACTTATTTAAAAACGCTAAATGAATTTATTAGTAGGTATAACATTTTGGTAGTGAACTCCCTAGTTTGTGTATTCTGCTCGCGAGCAACCAACAGGTAATGTACGAATTTACTCCTTACTCGAATGGGTATAGCAACCAGTAAAAATTAAAATATTTTTCAATGAAAAATAAAAGAATTAGATTGTTCAAGAATTTCCTATAAAAAATATATCAAAGCTTAAACACCGACCATATGATTGTAAAATCGTTCTTCCTGCTATCAGAGAACGTTAAAAAATCGTATTATATAATTGAATTGACTTTAATTTATGAACTAACGATGTGTATCAATGCACTAATAATTGGTCACAACACGGAGAAAAAAAGTTCAGTAAAAATTATAAGACAGACTAGTAAAACCCTTACAGACTGTACAAACCCAAAAAATGACAAGACTTTGTAGTCAATTTTACAAGACAGTATATTATTTTTTCCTACAATTCAAATAAATTTTATTCAAAAGTCTTGTAATTTTTTGGGTTTGTACAGTCTGCGACGGCTTTACTAAACAGTCTTGTAATTTTTACTGAACTTTTTTTTCTCCATATATAAATAATTTGATACTGTGAATCCACTGACAAGTTATTCAGGCTTTAACTGAGCTATATCTACGCCAGTACAATTGGAGTCTTTGAAAATTTTGTTCCAATACTTGACTCACTTATAAAATAGAACATTAGGGTTTTTAATCTAAAATATGAAATCAATGCTTAATTGTCAACATACAAACTATTCTTTGCACACAAATACAACTATTTTATTTAAAATATACAAAAATATATTGGTGAAAATGTGGTCAAGTATTGGGTTAGAACTATTTTAATCTTGATAATATAAAAAATTACTTAAGTTTCTATAATTATACAGGATACTAAAAGTACATTGAATTTAACATTCAATATGTCGTGGACGCCAGCGAATGTTACTGGCCCGGAACATTGTTTTCAAAATGTGTTTATATCAACATGTCAACCAGCCTTTTTAACTTTTCTAACAATTGTAACACAGTACCTCGGTAGTTCTATCGATGACAAATATAGAAACTTAAGAAACGAGAATGAAAATAGGTTTGACTTCATCATTGTCGGTGCTGGAAGTGCAGGATGTGTCGTGGCAAATCGTCTAAGCGAAGTAAAGAAATGGAAGGTAAGTTAAACAACATTTTTTAATTGAAATTGACCCAAAATAATGTAATATGAAGAGGAAAAAAATTTGCATCTAAGTCTCATGAAAAGTAAAAAGCGTATGAAGTGATACTAATTTGACGTTTTTCAAAAATTTCATTTTTCATTTTTCATCAAGTTTGATAAATATTGCAAATACATAGTAAATAAATAAAAATAATGTACTAGCACTTTACCACAGCGAAGGAATAAGAGTGGGTTTCTCAAACTGCATCAATATAACAAAATTTTAAAATTAATATTAGGTGCTACTACTGGAAGCAGGAGATGAACAACCAATGGTGTCTGATGCTCCGGGCTTAGTCCCCGTTCTACTAGCAAGTTCCATGGACTATGGTTACAAAGTTTCTGGTGTAACCCCAAGTACATGCGAGGATTATCCCGGTGCTTGTCGTGTAGTAAGAGGTAAAACTATGGGAGGCAGTAGCTCGATAAATTACATGGTATACGTTCGTGGAAGTCGGCATGATTATGATGGATGGGCCAAAGCCGGGAATAATGGTTGGAGTTGGAAGGATGTACTACCTTATTTCAAAAAATCTGAAAATTTATCACAGGTATTTAGAGTTAACATATATAGATATATATATATATATATATATATATATATATATATATCTTTTTTAAATATTCATTAAATTATCTATAAAATCTCTTTAAAGATGGTGCCAAACGGTAATCCTGATGATCACGGAACGAAAGGTCCATTAGGAGTTCATATACCGGACATAAATCCAGAATCACAAATGTTCCTCGACGCTTGGAAAGAACTAGGTTACGATGAAGTTGACTACAATTCGGGTGATCAAATTGGCGCATCTTTAGTGCAATTCACAATGGATAACGGCATTCGTCAAAGCACTAACCAAGCTTTTATTCGACCTATTCGTGGTAAACGATCGAACCTTATAGTCAGAACTAATTCTCAAGTAACTAGAATCATTATAAATCCAATTACAAAAAGAGCTATTGGTGTAGAATACACATACAAAGGTGTATCAAAAACTGTATTTGCTAAAAGAGAAGTCATTGTGTCAGCTGGTTCTTTTGGGTCACCAAAACTATTAATGGTATCGGGCATCGGTCCAGCAAAAGACCTCCGCCAATTGGGTATTCAGGTAATAAAAGATTTGCCGGTGGGTCAGAACCTTCAGGACCATGTAGGAATGACGGGACTCGTACTCGTTACAAATACTTCAGCAACATCACTTTTTGATCCTTTGGAGGATAAAGCTGCTGATATTGAGGAGTGGAAGTGGAGTAAGGATGGACCTCTTAAAAAAGCTGGAATATACAATAGCTTGGCATTTATTCAGAGTTCACTTGAAACTCGCCCCGGCTACTCGGATGTACAAGTGCATGCATTCAAAAATTTTTTTGATGTAGATGCAAATGGCAATGAATCGACATTCACGGGTTTTCCTTATTACAACACTATCTTAATCACTCCAATAATCATAACGCCTAAAAGTCGGGGCTGGGTAAAATTAAATACATCTGATCCTATTGGTAGTTTACCAGAAATCAACTTGAATTTTTTCAGTCATCCAGACGATCTGAAGGCATTCATAGACGGAACCAAGAAAGCCAACCAACTCGTTAACACCGAGGTATTCAAGAAATCTGGATTAAAATATAGAAAGCCACCAGTACCGAAGTGTCAACAGTATATTGACGATGATGATAAGTTTTACGAGTGTGTGGCAACGAAATATTACACTATTGGGCATCATCCAGTTGGAACTTGCAAGATGGGGCCAAAAGATGATCCTGAGGCTGTGGTGGATCCAAGATTGAGAGTTTATGGAATCAAGGGGTTGAGGGTGATAGATGCGTCTATTATACCCAATTCAACTAGAGGAAATACTAATGGACCAACAATCATGATAGGAGAAAAAGCGAGCGACATGATCAAAGAAGATTATACATTATATAGATCTCGTGTCCGTCTATTTGTGTATACTAATAAGATATTACAAATAGACAGAACTGCTAATGTTATATAATACCTGTAACATTTCCCTTGGATTTGAATTAAGATGTAACAATGTAACTAATTTTATTTTTATAAAAAATTGGATACATAAATTAAAGTATTTATTTTTTATCTTGATGCCAATCATTTATTAGTATATTACGATACATGTGTGGACTTAGGTCACGCCCTACTATAAAAATAATTTTAGTTCCTTTTAAAAAGTAAGTTTTAGAGAATACACTCTACAAATGTTGCTCATCTGCATGTTGAATTAATCGAACTACAATATTTTTTTAAACGTTCGTATTGAATGTATACGCGTATATGTGTGAGTGGGTTTATGTGGGCTGATTTTGACGGTTTCCAATAATTAATCAATGACACGATAGTACAAACATTTAATCGAAAGGGGTCCTAGATTTACCTGCTACTCAAATTCTCGGTCAGATGTAAGGTTTTAATACGCTTTACCGCATAAAAGTAGGCCTGCTTCTTTAAGCTACAGATACATATTTACGCACTAAAGACTACAGTACTTCATGAGCTCTATTGCAGACAAAATTTAAGGCGATAACCCGGTAGGGTACTTCGACATTCTGGTTGGCAAAGGAAGCCTTAGCTATTGATCTGTGTGCTAAGTTAAGCCTTTCCACTGACGTAATTACTCTCGTTAAAAAAAGGATTGAAAAAGAACTATCCATTTTTTTTAAATTCTTTCAAGTCCGTTCTAATTCATGATAATCCGTTTTAATCAGTAAAATATATATTTTTGACGTATACTTGTTGGTCCAGTGTCTGAATGGGACTGCTACCGACATCATGAACGTGACGATAGTTTTCAGCAATATAATTACTTCACTGTACAACAATCTGAGAATAAAGAGCTTTTACTTTTGTGACGAGGATTTCGCTTAGGCGATATTCTCGTCGAGTTTAGCCTCGCAGCGCCTGCCTTGGCCATAGCTCGTGCGTGTTTACAAATATTGTATACACTAACACGGCTGTATGTATGTTTTGGTTTTGAGGATTCGGCAACGCAGAGGAACGTAATCGACGAATATTAATAATTATCATCGATAATGATGATTCAACGATAGAGAGAGAGAGAGAGAGAGAGAGAGAGAAAGAGGACTAGAGAGAGACAGCGAATAATTCACGGCGCGGCGCGAGCCAGCGCGCGCGGGAATGAGAAATCAGTTCAGCGATAGCCGCGGCTGAGTTCAGTTCAGCCAAGGCCGCGGCTGAGTAAGGAAGTTCATCCAGAGCTGAAGTCAAGCCAAGTCGCCAGTCAGTTCACCAGCGTCGGCCGGCTGGCCGAGCTGGTGCCACAGCGGTTCACGAGATTCAAACCTCGTCTTCACCGCCGGCACGACCACCAGCCACCGTCGACCAGTCGCCACTTCCATCGCGGCCGACCATCAGCCAGCCGCCAACACCACCGAGCTCGGGAGATGCCCTGACGCCAGCGGCAGCCCGCGCTGAGGCCACCAGCCGGCGACGTCTCCGAGAGACGCAGGCGAGTAACGTGTC
>JAWWEQ010049123.1:0-14180 GCA_035583055.1 Torymus tubicola
GTGGTGGCTTTACTAGAAATATGGTAATTTTTCCAAACACATTTGGAATTTTTCCTATCTTTTTTTCTCAGTGTAGAGAAATAAAAAAGTTAACGAAAATGTTCAATTTTTCAATCCATTTTCATTAGGTTCCCTGTATTTTCCACATAAAAATACAAATAAAATTTGTATATTCGATATACTTTAAACAATCATAAAAACATTTCCGAGCACTGCTCATCATATATCTGTCGGTTTTGATAATTGGATATAAATAATAAAATTACGACTATTGATAATAAACAGTTTTTATTTAAGGATCATTTTAGAAGTTATACAAACTTTTGTAATATTTCTTATCATCAATACATAAAAAGTAGATAAAAAAATATTACTTCCTTTTTAGATGGCAAATTTCAGATGGTAAAAGATATCATATGAATTGCGCTTAAAAATTTCCAAAAATAAGAAATTTATTCATGCTATCAGCTTATGCGTTTTGATTCTGGACGCGAATCTAGCCACTTATCAATTTTCTGAGTGTTATTTTCGAGCCATTTGATATTGGTTTCCACCGTTTCGAGTGACTGAGCTCTATATATTGCACCAGCGCCGGCTTCAGGGTATTTCTTAAAGAATGCTACTATCTCATCAAGTTTAACTTTAGTAGTAAAGGTTTTAGTGATTGCTGGTATCAGTTGACCAAGGTAACGATCATTCAGAGTATAGCGCTTAACAAGCAACATCCAATTCTCGCGAACCCAATCCCATACTAAATTAGTTCCGTCAGGATTATTAGAAATACTTATCAAACAATTTAGTGCGTCTTGAGATCTCACGTAGCTTTCGTCAAGTGCTAGCCCAATGTATCTTAAAACAAAATTAAGATAAATTAGATTATTTAGCATAAAGAAATATTTCTAAATGTTTAAACATTTTATTAAATATAACATAAATGAAAAACTGCCTTTTAAAAACTAATCTAAAGATAAAAATTATTTTCAATGGAAAGGAATGTCAGTATTTAATTCTTTTCATTTGCAAAATAAATATTTTAAAAAAATTTTAAGTGCTTACTTTTTCAGAATCCAGCTCGATCGAATACCAGCTAATCCATTCATTAATTTCACTTTCTCAGCAGCATTTGTTTCGTTTACAAATCTATTAAACATAATATTCCATTCAGCTTCACCACCAACGTGATTCATACCTACAAAAAATATCAGTGAGTTAATGTTACTTTTCACGAAATAAAATTGAAATTCATAAACACATACATTCGCATGCGTGCGCGCGTACACACACACACACACACACACACACATACACACACACACGCGCGCGCGCGCGCGCTCGTTATTACGTTATTCGTATTACCGTAGTAATATACTAGAGCACGAATATCTGGGTGAGGCCGTTGATCATTTTTATCATTTATCCAGGCCTTGAAAATGGAACCAGCATCCTCTAAGCATTCCGCATGGCCAACAGAGCAAGCCAGTCCTAATATCGTACTGCGAAGGTTGCTACAAATAAATTTAAAAGATAGTATGTAATTAAAATTGATTAATTTTACTGTGTATCACGGCCCAATGATACTTTTTTTTACTTACAGTATCTCCTGTTCTTCAGCGCCATCAACGTTCCATGAAACTTCATGATAAATACTATCCACTAAATCTCTTAGGTACGTCTGAAATTGTAAAATCATAGAAATATTTTTTTACGCGAGAATGTAAATTCTGATTTCTTTTGCAGAAGTAATATTTAATAGTAGTCAAATAAACTATTTATAAAGAATTTAAGACCCACGATACAAACTTACACGGAACTTTTCGGAAGTTGGTGTTGATGAAAGCAATCGGTCTACGGCCCTCAACTTACTAGCTGCAACAGACCACGGAGAAAAGTTGTTTTCCTTACCGAGATAAAGTGTCATGTTCATGGCTATAACATAATCTAATTCTCCAGCATCAGCTAAACTAAAGGCATCCTCGAGAAGATGAGTTCTATCAGCAGTGGAAAGTCGCTGTAATATAGTATAAAATAGATTATATAAAACGAATTTATAAGTCATTTATTTTCAACAATATTAAACGATTACAGAAATATAATGATTGTCTCTGAAATTACGTTTCACAATTGCTGACATAAAGAAATTTAAGTAGATAGTTCTGCAGGTCAGAAAAGTTGTGTGAAGCAAATACATATAGCCACGTCTCCGGATCGGACTTTTAATTTTTTTAATTTATATGTTTCATTTGCATATATGTAAGTGAAAACATAAACGTACAGCATTAAAAGTATTTTTATTAAAAAGCTGACAAGATTCTACAAAAAAAACTATTCTTGTGTCTATCACGAAAAATGCTTCCTTGAGGAGTTATAAATTAATAAAAATCGCTCAAAAATGCAAAAAATCATCAATATTTAGTTTTTGGCTTCTTATATCTCCTGCTTAATGAAAACTATGAGTCAAAAAAATCTAAAAAATTTCAGGGATATCCAGAATAAGGCAGAAAATTTCTTGAGAGTCTCGAGAGTTTCAATCTATTTGTTAACCTCTCGATTTGATAGAGACTTGACCATATACATAGAATGCATATCCTCTGGAAAATGAATTTTAACCGGACTTTGAGTATTGAATTCAATCCAAAACTAAAGACCACCTACTGTCCCTTTTTTTAAATACCAACCATTTAATCTGATCGGCATTTCCTTACAAAATTGTTGTTTCAATTGATTCTTCAATTGAGAAAAGCTAAAATTTAAGCTTTGTTTGATTTAAAAATATTATTTTACCAAATAATTATAAGAAATTAAAGATTCTTATTTTTAAACATGTAATAGTTTAAAAAGAAGGCTAATTTTTTTCCATTTTCTTACGCTGTCTTTGATTGTTTATTACTTCTTGAAGAATCATTATTTTGTAATCAAACAAACCTTAACTTATAGCTTATTCAGTCTATTTTCATAATCTTTTCTGATTGTTTTCGTATCATAAATACTTGTAAAGTAACAGTGAATAGAAAAAAAACATATTATTAAATAAAAGATAAAATTAGAAATGCTGGGTTTCTTTACTAGATAACAAAAAATATCAATAAAGAAAACTAAAACTGTTTTTTTTTTCATTCTTTCAAACTTATTTTGAAAAATTCGAAATATTTAAACTTATTTCTTTTATTTTTTTAATTAATGGTATTTTCCATAAAGTATTTATTCTGTTCTATGTATTATAGTCATTACGACTTGATCAGTTATAAAGTTTTGGCTTTTGTAAATGATCAATATTTACAATAGAGTAGAAACATTTCTTACAAATTAAAGAAAGATTAAAGAGAAGTTGCTAAGGTTGATGTGAGTGAGTAGAAATAGTAGCTTATTTTTTAACATAACAATTATAAACACGCATTAAATTACCTTGTGGGAATTTTGAAGAACATCTAATAAAGTTTCCCATTCCGCCTGATTATAATTTACACGGTAATATCCAACTTGATCAACGTTAAATTTGATCCAATCAACTGGTTCGTCTAATTTGATTACAACTGTAAAAATATTTTAATATAAAAAATTAGGATAATATAATACTGAATATATTTATCTATTTTTTTATTTTTTTTTTTTAAATAATTTTGAATGACACTAATTAGTATACTTACTAAATGAGAATCAGACCTTTAGATCACGGATTTGGCTCAAACACTGTGATGCGTTTTTAATTATATATTTAAGACTTTTTACAAATAAATGATTACCTTTTTGAGAAGAGGCATTTTTAAGAGTTTTTTTTTAAATAAAGTTAAAAATAATAAGATCTTCAATTTTCTGAGCGTTAGAATCTAATATTATAGCTTTCTTTATTATTTCGACACCCAAAAACGTATCACAAAGTTTGAACTGAATCCGCGATCCGGAGGTCTGACTCTCTCCGAGTTAATAGGTTTTAACATCCATTATTTAGAATATATACATTTTAATTATAAAATTACTTACGATTAGTTGCATCTTTATCAAACCAAATTAATGTAGGAGTTGAATTTTCACTGGTAATATATGTTATTGGAATGATCCATTTATAACCAAATGGAGATTCCGAAGGATCAAAGCTGCTGTTTGGTTTGCCTAAGAATCTTTTTTGTGTTAAAGTATAAGTAAATTTATGCTTCGAAACATTGACAACTGGGAAACCCATTTGTCTAGTCCACGTATCCATTATAGCACTGACATTTATTTGATCGCCTAATGTATTTTGCACCATTTTAAAAAGATCACTAGTCTCTGCATTCTCATAGGCAAATTTTTTTAAATATTTTGTAACGCCACCATAAAAAACGTCAGAACCAACAAAGTTTTCTAACATTCGTAAAATTGATGCACCCTAAAATAATAATACATTTTCTTATTGATTTTCTTTGATCTTCTAATTAGTGAAGTAAAGAAAAATTCTTAAATATTATTGAGAATAATGTTTGGATATATGGCCGTTGTATATATAAACAAAATTTTTCGATCTTAATAAAGTAAGCAATAAATTACATAAATACATGTTTTTAATGTTTAAGCTTATAAAGAATGTTACAAATTATAACATCAAAGACATATTCAATTACCGGTTCATGCAGTAGTCAGATCAGTGCACCAAAACTTCAGTTTCTCTGCACAAGACCAAAATTTAATTAAAAAATCTACATGGAATGATCATTTCATTATAGAAATATATATTAACTCTTTCAATTACAGTGGGATTTATACGTTCTACTTTTTTGTTCTTTATTCCTACGTATTTTTCATTCTATACAAAATACTAAATTTCCCTTTTTTCATTTTTCTACTTCGAAATACTTTATAGTTTTGTACAAGTTCGTAACCAATATTTTCAATTGTTGAAATATACATGGATCTTACAAATATAATTTGAACTAATATTTATATAAATAAGTCAATACCAAAAGAAAATTGACTGCAGTGAGTCTTAGTAAGCGAGGATTTCGTGCAAGTTTATGTTATTATTTATATTTAATGTTAATCCTTAATTTTTACAAAAATTTTCAAAATTTTCTAATAAGTATTTGTATTAAATTTATTTAGTGAAGTACGTACTTTTTGGTAAGAAATGACGTCAAAAATAGCTGTTATTTCATCAGGATTATTCACTGTTTGAACGATTGGATGGGAACTTAACTTAGCATCAGTTGCAAAGGCAGGATGTAATTCCTTAAGTAAAAAGTGATCCATCTAGAAAATATAAATTAAAACCAAAAATAAATCTATGCAACTTCATAAAAAACAAAAATGACTTTTTAATTATGTTACGTACAAAGTGCCATTCGGGAAGAATAGCGTTGGAACTTTTGAATTGCATAAATGTTGCAAAACCCTCATTGAGCCAAAGATCATTCCACCAAGCCATTGTCACTAAACAAAATTTAATAAAATATAATTATTAAAATATTACATAATTTTTTTGATACCGCTGATATTCTGCACGTACAAGTTATACACTTAAGTTTTACACATCGAAACTTCTATGGCATTAAATTATACACAATTACTTACACAAGTTGTTTTACACCAAATGATTTTACACGGTTAATTTATACAGTGACATAATAATACACAATTATTTACACAAGTTGTCTTACACCAAACGATTTTACACGATTGATTTATACACTAGCATAATTAGCACAAATATAATAAATATAATATAATTAGCAAATGTTAGATATTTAAAAAAAAGTGAAATAAGGTAAATAGCCGTATTATGAGACAATTTCTGATACTACCGAGGCTAAAGAATTCGATTTTGAAAATAATTATTGTATTAAAATAATATATAAATATATAAATTTGCATAAAATTTCGAAACATCTATAGTATTTAAAAGAAAATAATACTAAAATAAAAACAACAAGAGCATTCGACTAGTTTATAAGAAATTCAATTACTTAAAAAAAATTACCTAGCTTATTTTGAAGCTAGAGTTGTAGATTTTAAAGACAAGATAATTGTTCTTTTGTAATATACTTTAGTGAATTATTTTATTGTTTCACAATGTAAACTTTATTATTTTGCCTTGATTTATGAAACACCCTTTTTCCGATTATTTATTAAAACTCTTATTTTCAATTTTTTGTGCTAATAATTTTCATATTTGGATCTAGAAAACAAATATAAATTTGAAGACGGCCATTACCTTAAAATTTCTTTTTAAATATATCTATAAAAAATAGGCGTAAGATGAAGGTTATAAATTATAAATCTGTTTATGCGAAAATATAAAGAGAATTACCTAAGTTTCCGAACCACATGTGAGCGAATTCGTGAGCAATAACTAAAACAATGTCTTCTTTATTTGCAGTAGATGTGGTTTTATTGTCAAAAAGAAGTCGAGCTTCTCTGTAAGTTACTAAGCCCCAATTTTCCATAGCACCTGACACAAAATCAGGAATGGCTGCCATATCTTAAATAAAAAGAAGAATTTCATTGTATTAATTTAAATTATTCAATCTAAAGTGTCTATGGAAAAATCAATAAATAAATTTAACAACATACCTAATTTTGGTAAAGGATAGTCGATATTGAAAAGATTAATGTAATGTTCGATTATCTTAACACCTATTTCCAGAGCGAAAGATCCTTTTTCTTTTTGTGCTCTCGTTGTATAAACGCTAATTGGAAATGTTCTTCCATCTAGACCGTTAGCTTCTTTTGTTACAGCTACAAAATCACTTACAATGAAACAAGCTAAATATGTTGACATAGGAACACTCTTCGCAAAAGTAACTGTAGTTAATCCTGGTGCTGGATCATCGATTACAGTGCTCTAAAAAATATTTTATTTATTCCATTTTTTTCTTCAAATTTATTTGAGAGAAAGTAATTGATATTATCTATATTTTATCATCAACCAAATAAGTTTGTTTTTGTTATAAAGATAAAAATTGATAACTCTTTATGGAAGAGTCTATACAATAAGAAGCATAAAGACTTGCATAAGAACCTAGAAAAGTGCTTGTCTAAGATACGTATTTTTTGTATTAGATTAATTTTTCTTAAAAAATTATTATATCAATTAATTTTTTTAATGCAAATTTCTAGATAGTTAAATTTAAAAAATATATTTTCCCATTCAATACCTTGATATTCATATTAGATAAAGCATTATAACAGTCGTTGGTTGGATGCACAAGTTTTATATTGAATTCTGCTTTGAATCCCGGTTCGTCAAAGCATGGAAACGCTCTTCTTGCATAAGTCGGTTCAAATTTAGATGTAGCTATAGTCCTAAAAATTATATAATTGATTAATATTTATTTTATGAGATTTGATATATTATAATGAAAAAATTAAATTAAAGATATCTTTTACCTTGTTTTTTCTCCATCTTTATATTTACTAGAATAAAATCCAACGATTTTATCTTTTAAGGATCCAGAAAATAATAGATTCAAATCGTATAAACCACTATCTAATTCTTGTTTTAATTTAATAATAAAAGCTTCATCTTTGTCATGTGTGTAGCTATCTTCAATTTCTACATCGCTGCTGTCATCATTCATGCGTTTACTTAGTTTAACTGAAGTAATCGCAAGCTCTTTTTGATGCAACTTGATTAATTTTTGTTTTCCGGTAATATCAATGAGTATTGATACTCGGCCATTAAATGTATTATTATCTAAATCGGGATGAAGAAAAAGGTCGTATTTCAGAGGCCTTACTTCTTTAGATAATCGAAATGATCCATCAGATGAAGAAAGTTCTTTCGACATGATTCGATAGTCATGCAATCTTGAAACTTGAAACAATAATTAATTTTTTGTAAGTAATTTTAATACAGTTACTTATATCTAATACTCCTTTATACAATCTACTACATCGACTGAATGTTAATAATTTATAGTTTTATATTTGAGGAGACTGTGTGTATATATATATATTAAATCTTAATAAAATATTAGCCTACAATCGGTATAGCATATTGTGTAAAGAAAATCTTCAACATCAGTTAAGTTAGTGTTACGTTTTGAATGGATGGAAAATGTTCAAACAATTCGTGAAAAGACATTTTTTAATAATTTAAAATTGTAAAGTCTTATAACAAAATTTCGTATTATTAATCCCATTTTCAGTCTCTTCGTTTGTTAATTATATAGAAGAATACTGGACATTAATATACATAGAATGAAGTTTAAGAAAGTAAAAACAATAATTTTACTTTTCATAAACCCATAACTATATAGTAAATTAATTTTAGTTATTTTAGAAATTAGAATATTTATTATTAATTACTGTAAAATTCCGTAAATATTTTTAGACGGTTTTAGGAAAAACAAAATTCTTAGTATAATGCACGTAAATTATGTCTTATACTTAAATTTTCCTGTTTTAAGATTTTCAGCAGTTATATCGCTCAATGAATGCAATCATTTATTGTATGAGTTGCAGTTCCTATTAATTAATTCCTGGACAGGCTACTTTTCTCTGTGTTTAATTATACATATAAATACCAGAATTCTTCTGTATACATGTATATGCATAATTATATTCCTTAACATATTTAAAATTACAATTAAAAGTGTATAAAATAATATCTCAAAAACTATTAACTATTTTAAAGTTATGCAGGCGTTTTAACTAACTATACAAATATGAGCTAGTTACTTAAAAATGGTAATAATGTTTTTATGAAAAAAAATATATATATTTTTTATCAAGACTATTGGCAAATAAATTTTTTGAGACTGGGGTTATTAAGAATTATATAAGAATTAGGTTTTATTTTTATGTGAATATTTCCACGTAATGATAATTGAATATTCAGCAAAACTCTTTTCTGAAAACGATATATTAACTGCTTTCGAAGATAAATTAACTCAAGTACAAATAGATTCTTATTACAAATAGAAGTTTTATGATCTCAATATTACATACTTTAATTATTTAAAAAATGTCTTTGTAATTATGCAAAATGTAATAAACGAATTATTATTAATATCATACGTAAATTTAACTTCAGTGAATCCTTAGCCCGCTTATATTTCGAAACAGTGGTGAAATAAACGAATTTTTTAACCAACAGCATTCTATAAAACAATGTAGTTAAGAATTGTTAATCCTCAATCTCAATCAGATTTTTATCAGCTATAATCAATTGCGTAATAATAATATTTTTAATGTAAATAAGATTGGTTAAAGTACAAGTACAATGAAGATGGAAATATTCTCTTAAGTTTGCAAAGTATTTGTTCTTATTTCACGACATTTCACCCATGGGTTTGTTGATCTTTTTAGGCAGAAAACTATGTGACAATTTAACTACAAGGTTAAATTCAGTTATTGAATTGGATAATTATAAGTCATTGAACCCAAGGTGGCCCATACAGACGAAAGTCGCTCTGTATTTTGCTCTCTGCTTTAATTAAAGTATTACCTAATTATTGTATTAATAAACATTTAAGTATATGCAATTTTTCGATATGTTATAACTGTGGACTTTGGTGTTACTATCGAGCCCGATGGTGTCTCGACCTGTAAGCGATCTTCAACTACCGTTCATCGTTTGTGTGCTGGTAGACAAACCATGATTGCCACTGGAGTCTCTTTGTACTGCAATAGAGGATCATTATTTAAAACCTTGCAACTCTTTTGTTCAAATGTGACCGTTCCATCTGGTTGTACAGAAAATATCTCCTCGTCTCAGACCCCAGGCAGTGCTTATAAGCTGTTCGCCACCGATCATCTTGGAAAATCGGGTACTTATATCATCTAAATCAAATACTTTAAGTGACTCTTCAACTAATCTATGGGTGAAATAGGTAAAATCAAGGCATCTCTTTTAAATCTTGAAAGTCAATTTTCTATTTTCAACAGCAATATCTCTGTACGAATCTAAGTATATTCTATATGTCACATATTATTAGCCAAAATCGTCTGATAGTCTGTAAATATAATATGTTAAACGCGTTGAAGAACAACAGACATCCAGATTACTAGTTCATTCTCATTGGTGTCTACAATTTATTCAACATTTCATGGAATATAAACCCTTTTGGATTCTTTCAGATAACTTATGTAGATCCGACGAATTATTCAGTATCTTCCACCTCATCCTGGTAAAAGCTATAGGGTGATAAAGGTTTTCTCCAATAGATGTTATCACTTTATTTAGACCTTCATGAGCATATTTTATTGACGGATTTTCATCGCTTTTCTCACTTTTTCATGATTTTTTTAGACCGTAAACTATATAGTTCTAAACGTAATTTGTATCCGTTCTATTCTACTATTTTACATAGCCTAAATAATATCAATTGGCATGCTATTGTACTCGAGAATGATGTGGATATTGCGATTTCTAGTATGAACAATAATTTTTCCAAAGTTAATGATAATCATGTTCCATAATTATGATGTACATATTTTTAATTCTATCCTATATCTACCGGTTATTTTTCGAGTGCTTGGAAATTATCTTATATCCATCCAGTTCACAAAAATGGCCATAAATATAATGTACAAAATTATAGTGCTATTTCAATCATTAGCTGTCTGTCTAAAATTTTAGGCAACCTTCATTACTCATGAACTCGCTAATCATCTAATTTACAAAATATTTTATCAACTACACGGAATTATTAAAACCCGTTCCATACTCACCAATTTTCTGATGTTTAATAATATTTTATCCAAAGTACTAGTAAATTACTGTCAAGTTGATGCTACATATACCGATATTTTTAAGACATTTGATATTGAAGCACATGTGCGTTCTATCTAAACGGTGGAACTTTTCTGCACTGCGATTACAGTTACAATCCAATTTTTCATCATTAAATAATTGCTTGATAGAAAATGGTTTTAATTTAAATATTAAAAAGTCTAATGCGATATCTTTTCATATTACAGTATCTCATTTCTCATTCGACAACTATATTGATGACTGTAGCCTTGAATCTGTTAGTGTCATTTCCAAATCTTCCAAACTAACAAGTTGCCAATAGACTTTATAAAACGCTCTACATTTGATTATTTAAACCCAACATCTATTATTCACCTTTATAACTCTTTAATTGTACTTTTAACTTATTGCTTAAGGATTTGGACTCTATTCACTACATTATTGATAAATAAATAGAAATTGTGTAAAGATAAATTTCTCCACTATTTAGCGTATAAAACTAACATCAACATTTACATCATGATTATGATAGCCTTGTGACATTTAAAATTGTTAATAACCTGTTGCCTTCTGAGGAATTATCTAATTTATTTGTTTCGTTCCATCTCTCATTATACTCTTTTCCCACTTTTAGACCCCTTAGGAAAAGCACCTGCTCATCAACCTTTTGTTTTCGATCATGAAACCTGTTACCACTCCACTTTACTCATTGAAATGTTTTATCATCATTTAAATCTGCGTTGTGTTCGCTTGTTTTTAAGTACTAATTTATTGAAACTTCTTTTATCGAAATTTTAATTGTCGTTTCGTTATACGTACACAATTATGTATACTTTTAATATTTTTGTATAAACGGCTTCTTGTCCGTTTAATTCTAAAATAAATAAATAAATTGAAATGAGAACAAACAAAGGTAGTATACTCATTCAATTGCAAAGACTGCCCAGCGCCATATGTAGATAAAACAACAAGAAAACTGAAATATCGTTTTAAAGAACATATAAAATACAAGGAGAAAGGTAAAGTGGTAGCGTTTTACATAAAAGATAATAGTCACATGTTTAATCGGGACAAACCCCAAATTTTAGTTATAAAGCCTACTTATAAAAAGAAATCGATTTCCAAAATATTTAAATCAAAATAGAGAGTGTACTAATAAAAAAAAGGATCGTATAACTACAGCACTTCCTAACGTCGCAGTTTCTTGACGTTTTGATTATACCTTTTAGAATTGATTTCTGTATTTTTGCCGAATATATAGACAGATTGTAGTAACATTTAATTGACGTACTTTTTCGACAAGCTCTCTCTCTCTCTCTTTCTCTCTCTCTTTCTCTATCTCTCTCTCTCTCTCTCTCTCTCTTGAAATCAAAATGTAATGATCTGTGACAGGGAAACAAGGTTTCAATCATTTTTTATTACTTTTTTAAATGTATTATTATAGTATCTTTACATTTATATTAAATTGTCACATATAATTCTCTATCTGAAGAGGTCAACAACTCTATTGGCGAAATTTCACTACATAAAAACAAATGTTTTGTAAATTTAAAATATGTCTTCAACTTCATTGGTTTTCTCAGATCAAATTAAACCTTATTTTATTATACTTTTTAATGTAACTTTATTAGTAAGTAGTAAGGCATATTACACCAAAAAGGTCGATAAAAATATAACGTATTGGCAACTTGTATTAAAGCAATACCAATTCAGGATGAAATTTAAAAATATACCATGTAAATAATTATCAATATTAACGAAAAAAAAAATGAAAACTAATAGTAATTGAAACTAACCATTACTATGAGGTCCTTTTCCGATCATAAACTAAAAGAAAAAATCTACAGTGATATACATTTAAAGTCAATCGTACAATCTATTGTCAAGAATTCCATTTTTGCTTAGTAGATCACTCTTCTTAAATAAGTATATGTACATACATGTGTTTATATCCTCCGATTTTATAGATTTTTTATTGTAGCCGGGTATTATATCAGAAATATATTTGCAAATCGCAGTAAAGGGTATTTAATTTTTATACGATGTATTTATATTATAAATCGCTACTTGAATTTTTTAAAGATTCTCTATTTGAATATTTAGCGATCTTATGTGAAATTATAATCTTATATAGTTTTATTTCTAACTAATCGATAGACTACATTCTATTAATTTTGGATGACCCTATAGGATCTTACGAAAGGCGATTTCTTGACCTTTATAATCGCATAAAGAATATATATATCGGTGGTATATACTGACCTCTATTATGCAACCTGCCGTACTTGCTGCACAGCAGTAACTTGTTATAACTCAATTATTTACTAATTTTTCGTTCAAAAAATTTTTTTATATGGCCGCTAATTTGGACAAGTCATTAACGGTAATAATAATTGAGTTATAACGAATTACTACTATCCCGCCGGTACGGTAGGTTGCATAGTTGGGGTAGATATTGCACGTTCCCTATAAAATTTGATATGACGAAGTAAATTTTTTTGGAAAAAATTTCTATTTTGTATCTTTACAATATTAACTGTTTAAGGGTTGATAGACCTATAGGGGAGACTTGTGCAAAACCGTATACTGGGGTAAAACCGGAATTGTCAATTTCATGAGTTAATACTAGCGCCATCTACATAATACATGTAGTACCTCTTTAAGAATGTCCCTAATATCATTTCGTATACGACAGCTGTATCAACAATAGCTTACTGTTGACTTCAGAGGAAGTCAAATATTTCTTAACTAGCGAGATTGTGTTTATCGCATCAATCATTGTGTCTGTAATCTTCCTGGGAGCAACATATCCTTTCGGTAAGTACATAGCCTTATAATATTTGTTACAACTAATAGGTACGCGTTGTTTTGGCTCTTAATTTTATTTCCAATTGTAGAAAATTAATAATTACTTTTTTTGTTAACTTTTGGGGTAAAACCGGATAAATTATTTCCTATTTTTTTCAGTATAAATAAGTAATAATATACATAAAATAATACATAATAAATATTTAGCGTGTTGTTCATACAACATATATATGAATTTTTTTTTGTTTTGTTTTTAGTATAAAAATGCGCAAGTATATTAGAAAATCTGTTGGGCCAAGTTGGCCTGAAGGAGACATGGCTTCGACTACTGCCGATGTTTTAAATAAAAAGCGGGGGTTGAAGAAAGCGTGCCACCTGTGTAATGTGCCCAAATCAACTTTAGCAGATAGGGTAAGAAGAGCTATAACCATGATCAAAAAAATAGTAATCAAACGAATGAAAATAAGAAAAAAGATAACAAAACGAATAAGCAGGAAGATTATGACGACGCAAAATACTTTTTTTGCCAAAATTTATACTCAGAATCCACTGAAGACTCGGTACAGTGCATGTTTTTGCAGTCAGTGGACTCATGAATCATGTAGTGAATTTAATTTAATTAAAATTTAATGTCGAATACCGGTTAAAATTCATTTTGAAAAAGATAATAAAAGTATCCGGTTTTACCCCGACAATTTTTTTTATG
>JAWWEQ010049124.1:0-14177 GCA_035583055.1 Torymus tubicola
ATCGTGAAAAATGCTTCCCTGAGGAGTTATAAATTAATCAAAATCGGTTAAAAATGCAGAAAATGCTAAAATCACCATCTTTGACCCTCTGCCACTAAAAAAACTAGAAGTTAAAAAAATCTGAAAAAATTCAGGATAACATATGGGATAGTTACGAAGCGATTTAGCTGATTTTAAAGAAAAAAAAATTTTGACCTCTCGATTCACCTGAGAACTGCCCATATATATATATATTTGTTTCCTCTCAACTCGGAATCCTCCTTGATTTATAATTCCCCTTCTTATATTTTACGAACTTTCAAATTCTCGCAATGCAATTATTTCCAACTATATGCTTAATATACTCATACACTCGGTAGTATTATCAAGTTAACAAATTATAAACTTTTCGGTACTTATAAAATTTCACGAATCCCCGCCGCCAGGATATCTCGGAGGCGTGAAAATTCGTCCCCACCTCAGTCGCTCGCTGTTTCTCACACTCCCATGTACTTCACCGATGCTAGTAAAGCAGGGAGCGTGGGAGGCGCCCACGAGGCGCTACCACCAGGGCCAGCGTATCACCCTCGTTGCAACACATCATGTGTGCTGTTTCCCGGCCGATGCGCCCGTCCGAGGCCACGGACTTCGCGACGCAGCGAATTCCAGACATCGCACGATTGATTTCGACACCAAGAATCGTACGATATCCGAAATCCGCCTACAGCGCGAGATGTTAATGTTATAAAATATAGACAATTTAACTTAGGAATAATAATACAATAACATAAATCGTAGAATAATGGAACCCCATAAAGTAATAATTTCTAAATATATAATGAAAGAAAACTTAGATAATAAATACATAAGACTCCAAAAAAAGGAAGAGAAAAGGAGAAAAAAAAGAAAATAAGAAAAATCCGCACGCAACATCACCTCTTGATTTAGTTGTCGCCCCCGACAACTTGATGTGGGCTGGCGCTGGCGTGATGCTATTTTGATGATCCTACCCTGCTGGCGCGCATCGTACGCGTGGAACACGCTGGCGGATCGGGTATGGGTCATCGTATAACTCCGGTCGACAACGGCAGAGGTGATAGGTCCAGTACCTGGAGTGAACCGCTCGACCGCAAAATCGATGATAACGCTCCCGATAGGCGGGCGTATACTGGTTGTCTTCAGCCAGGTCTTCTAGGTGCGCCGGAATGTTGGGCGATGGTCGCCCTCTCCCCAAAGCAGGGCTTCGGCTCCCCACGCAACATCCCTGCGGTGTGGTTTAATTGATGACTTCCGGTGGTATGTTTGCGGGGCCATCGAGGGTATCTTGGTCAATATACCCGTGCTGGTGTTGGTGCCCTTCCTTTATTAGCGTGGTTAAAGCGTTGACGCACTTCCTAGCCAATTCATGGGTGAATAAGGTTGCGACCACGAAGCTGACCCGTCCCGTTTCGGTATTAATTTTGGAGTGGGGGAAAGCCCCATGGTGTGCTGCGACGCGCTGCAGCCATTCCCATCCTTGGGGCCAGCAGGGTAATCGTAGTTCCTCTTTGGTTTTTGGCGACGCAGATCAAGTATTGTTCCATTATTCTGTGAATAAATAAAAGTGGCTCTTTAGTAGTCCTTTTATCATGAGGGTGAGGGTGTTAGGTGTTAGTAAGGTATGGTTGGGGGAGGTATAAAAGTCGTCCAGCTGATTATTGGATACTTGGAAAAGAAATTTTGGTTTTGGGTTAAAGTCCAACTTGTTGTTCAAGTTCAAAGTCCCGAGTCCATCATATTCTTTGTAAGCGGGTGAAAGCCTCCGTCATTTCGTGGATGCTTGCCATCCACGAAAATGCTGATCCAGAGAGTTGACTCATTTGTCCAGGGCTGAGAATCGTTTCAGCGACATATTCGTTAACACAGTCTTTGCCAGTTGTGCTCAATCGGCCCTAAATCCGATGGATCCGCTGTGATATTTAGAGATTTCGGTAGTTTTTTCCAATTGGATCCTCATTTCACGTATTAATCTCTGTTGATCGTTGTTCGTAGTTCTGAGCAATTGTAGTTCCTGCTCTAATTCTATAACTCAATAAACCAATCGGGTCTCCGCGAAGACTGGATGACTTTTTGGGATCATTTTCTTGCCTGCAACACAGAAATAAAAGTCCTTGGTCCTTAAATTTTTTTTTCCAGTATTAAGGTCAGACTCCGGAGACCGTTGTCTTGGCCAGTGATTTTTGTGGTTTGCACGTCCTCAGATGCAGTTTCCTCTCCACCAACGTGTTAAGTATAGTTACAATGTATCAAGTGATCCAATTTGTTCACCATCTCGCGAGCAACGGTCGAGAGTTCCCATACCAGATGGTTTTCGTTAGCTCTGGCTAAAATGGCGTTCAACCTGGCGTTCAAACTCTCGCTCATTTTCTTGATCGTCTCTCGATGCA
The DNA here is from genome assembly GCA_035583055.1 of Torymus tubicola. Lineage (NCBI taxonomy): Eukaryota > Metazoa > Arthropoda > Insecta > Hymenoptera > Torymidae > Torymus > Torymus tubicola. Next base: position 2,406 of record JAWWEQ010049124.1, read on the forward strand.
AAGTTATGATGTTATAGAGTTTTTCGAGACTAGCTGAAAGAAGATGCGTTTTCTCAGCAGAAACCTTCACCAGATTTCTTTGATCCCGCATTTTGCTCATGCTTCTTATGATTCTGAGAGGCGCCATTCATCTCGCCGTTCCTGATTGAAGATGTTTCGTCTTTAGTTTGAGCGTCCATGGACATAGCTATTTGTTTAATATCCACGTGCAGGTGATCGAGCGTTTTCAATTTGACCTCCATGAGGTCTTTGTTAAGGGCTGCGTTACAGTGGTTTGCCTCAAGGTGTGTTATGCATCGGGCCAATTGTTCGTTATAGACTCTAATAGGGCCATGTTCCTTAAGGAAAGTATGAAGATCTAAATGGATGACGACTTTCCAGGTCCCTCTTTGAATCCGGATTGAGGGTAATTTCTCGTAGTAAAACCCTGGGTTGGAGTTAATAGAGATCATTTCGTACGGTACTGTTGATAGTTCAGCGAGCGGGAGAACGAAAAAGATTATCACCCAATGATAAACTGCAGGCATCCGAAATCAAATTAGATTTCGCAATGAAAATCTGGTATCCACTCCCTTCTTGATTTGGCTGTCGCCCCGACAACTTAATGTAGGTTAGTTAGTTAGTATCGCTGTCGGAGGTAACGGAGGGAGGAACAATTTTTAACTTATCCATGTGTTTCCTAATCATTTTACTGTTGGGTTGCTGTAATAGGACATTATTCTTGCCGAGCAGCGCTTTGATCTTTAAGGGTTTTTTATAATAACTGTCGAATTTAGAAGTACGAGGCTCGAGTTTTACCCAAGCGCAGTCACCGAAGGTAGCTTTCAGAGGTTTCACCTTTTGGTCGTATCGTATTTTTGACTTTTCCTTTGATTTGATTATCGGCGGCTTGAATTTTCATTTCATCTAACCGGGTAATTAAGTCTTGGAGGTATAGGTTATAAGTCCTCAATTGTTCTGCCGCTGGTATTTGGGTTGGGAATCTTGCTGTTCAACCGTAGACTAACTCGAATGGGGTAAATTTCGTGTCGCGTGAATGCTAGTATTATAGGTAAATGTGTCAAAAGGGGCTGAGTTGTCCTAGTCATCGTACTTTTCAAAGTATGTCCGGACGAAATCGATAAGTGGGGCATGGCTACGCTCCAAGGAACCGATTGTTTGGGGGTGGTATGCCGACGTGGTTAAATGGTTAATTCTGAATAGTCGCAGGAGTCCCTCGACAATCTCAGAAAGGAAACTAGTACCCCGATCTGACAGAATAGCTCTGGGAGCTCGAATTAGCAGATACGGTGTCGTGCTAGGGCATCAGCGATGGTGGATGCTTTTAAGTTAGGTATGGGGATAGCGATGAGATATTTCGTTAAGAGAACGTTGAATACCGACGCGATTCCTGCATTACCGGCAACACGATATTATTTATTTATTCAGAGACTAGGCAATCTAGCAACGTATTACGAGTTGTCCCCCATTTTTCTCAGTAAATCTAACAATATCAAATTTTAAAATTTTCATTTTATCGTTAAGTTTTAAAGTAAACTTGGAACTAAGGTTCCAAATGCAATATTGGTCCGTATTTCCAAGTTTACTTGAATACTTAGTGATAAAATGAAAATTTTAAATTTTGATATTGTTAGATTTATTGAGAAGAATTGGGGACAATTCGTAATATGTTGCCAGATTGCGTAGTCTCTGAATAAATAAATAATATCGTGTCGTCGGTAATGCAGGAATCGCGTCGGTATCCGACGTCCTCTTAACGGGGAGCGGCACTACGACCAACGGCTGCTGGCAGTGAATTTGTTACATATCTTTTGTTAATTTAGATTGTTAATTAATTAGTATTTAATAAATATTTTGTTATTCTTTTGGTAAAAACGAGAGTTATTTCTAAATATAGTCCAAGTTAAGCCACCTAATCCTCCAAGTCCCCACCCACAAATCCTGGTTATACTCATAATCAGTAGATACATTTTTTTACGTAAAAGATGTACTTTTTTATATTTTAATTATTTAGTATTTCTATCAACAATTTTATTTCAAATTTTAGTCTACCTTACTTTCAATCTAATCAAAATTTAAACATTCGTGCTTAATTTAAATAACAAACTTAATCACATCGAGTTTCTAGGAAAGCCTCTACTACCGACTGTCACTATTTTAAGAGAGCAATACCATACTTAGATCTTAATGATACGTAGCTATATTTTACATATTTTCAAAATAAAACAACGAAAAATCTGTTAATCAATAAACGTTATTTTTTTCTCTTTTTTTTCTCAAACCTGCAGTAAATTTTTAATTTTTAATTTCGCCTACCTTACTTTTTTTTCCACTCTCAGCAACATAAATTTCAAATATTTTCTATTATTCGTAAAATAAATTATTTGTTCTCAAAATCCTTACCTGTCCCTGTACAAGGCTACAAGCTTTGTATCTTAACGCATAGATGCGATTGAAGGTTAACGCAACCTCATAACTTCATAAGTTTCTGCGACGGATGATCAAGAATGCCCTTCGGGGTCCGTACTATCGAGCCTTTTCTTCAATCGTTTTACTGTGTCTGAAAATCAACAATAAGCACAAGGTTGCGTACCTTTAGCGGCTCAGCGTATTCGATTCATTTTAAGCGGGCTATTATTGTCGGTAGATACTACCAGAGCCACCGTTCCAGAAAGCGTCCGCGAGATGTTGCGCAAGTTTCTATTGTCGTCTTATGTCCAACGGCTGTAGTTCGAATCGTCCCAACTTAATATCTCCAGATGAGGGACCAATCAAAAAGTAGTTTTACGAAAGCGCCTTGCCGCCTCCAGGATCAACAGACACGTGCGTTAGTGGACGTAAATTGACCGAGTGTTCTATTTCGGTGAATACCATACATAACACTTCTTCTTTAGGAGTTTGAGGAATTTACGGAGCGGGTCATCTTTTTCCAGGCACCTCCCATGTAGGGAGCTTCAGGGGGATTAAAGTGTCATTGCATAGTCTTCTTGTTTTTCTCTATCGATCGCGGCGATAACTTCCTTTAGTTATTTACATTCCCCCCTAAAGTTCGCTCCGTTATCACTGTAGAAGGCCTTAGTTGAGCTCCTCTGCGCGGCTAGTCGCTGTAACGCCATGATAGCCAAGCTTGAACTCAAACTGCTTGCCAATTCCAAGTGGATGGCCCGCGTGGTCAGGGACGTGAACATTACGCCCCAACGTTTGTCACTTCGCCAACTGATCTTCACCCATAGTGGCCGAAAATAGTCTATGCCACAGTGACTGAACGACCATTCCTTGTACGCTAGTTGTGCTGCGGGCAGCGCTGACATTACGGGCCCACTGAGGTTTGCACGGCGTAAACGACAGATAACGCATGAGCTTGACAAAGAGCGCAAAATATTTCTTAACTCGCTAATGAAAAATCTCTGTCGTATTTCGTTTAGCACGGTGTTATTACTCGCATGATAATATCGCTGATGGTATTGTTTAATTAACATTTCCGTTGCCGAATGTTTACCATTGAGAAGAATCGGATTATTCGACCTATTGTTAGTATTCCACATTCGTCAACAACAGGCCTAAATTTCCATAGTTTGTTACTTTTTTTAATGAACCTTAAATTTTTAATGGGTAATGATCAACAGCCCCTGCCAGCCTAAAATATGTGCCGATATGTAATTGAGAATACGAAGTCTTCGCGCACTTCTAACTCATCAATAGGTTTTTTATGAGTCTCACTTAGTGGTTTTTCTTTAGGCCATGTCGTCTCGTAATTTCTTAGAAATTGGAGGCCAGATACCCAACGTTATTGCGATTGAATTGCGCTATCTGTTAACCGGGTTGCATTATCCGACGGATTTTGCCCTGACGGAACTCAATGCCATTCCGAAATTTCCATGAGTTCTCCTGTCTTGCCGAGTTGGTGCGCAACGAAGATCTGTTTCGTTCATGGTTCCGAATTGATCAGATGTCAAATTCTTCTTCAACGCTTTAGCAAGCCATGATCCTAATAGCGCAGCGTGCAACTCCAAGTGTGGGACCGACAGCGGTGTGAGCGAGGCTATTCGACTTTTGTCCACCACTAGCGTCACACGCGAATGTAAAGCTGACGTCGCAAAAAAGTGTAGCTGCGCGCTCACCCTTTGATTAGACTTCGGCGTAATATAATGCTGTATCCCGTAATCACGTATATCACGGAGTTTACCTAACCAAGCGATCCAGTAAGTGTAGTCTTCGTCGTGGAGCTGGTCATCCCAACCTATACCGATGCGCCATACCTCTTGCATTAAAATTTAGAGGAGCCCAAGCGAGTCAAACACAGACATTATGACAAAATAAACTTGACGCTTGGAAGGTTTCGTAGTTCCGTTCAGAATTTTCGTCTGAATCCGATTCATGTCCAAGTTAAACATCAATTAATCCGACTGCGTATCTCGATACAACCCTACGACTCGCTCGTCTCCCTGGTTGCAGAGTTGTTTTTCACTTTCTACTGCGACGGCTCGATCTTTGGGCACTGAGTTCAAAATATGCATATCGTTGCTCCCCCAACTGTACATATAAAAACTCGCTTGGATGTAAATGACATCGCGTACAAAAGTTCGCGATTCGCAAATTATGCTTTTACTGGCTAGGAAGTGATCTTGTTTGTGAATTGTCAATAATTTGAATTTCCCGCTGTTACGCGATTGAAGAAAACACTCAGTCACGACTAGATCAATAATAACTAATCGTGGCAGCTCATCGAAAACTCAACTGCAATTAAATCAATAATATTTGCTTATTCGGGAAGGTTCAAGCGTGTCTCAGACGATTTGTCACAAAATACAACCAAAACAGCACCTACAAAGGAAAATTCTCATATGAAAGACCAAGCAGTTAACCTCGCTCTGTACGGCAGGCGGTTACCCATTAGCCAAATGGAACTCCAACTCATCAGAATTGTTTAAAGAATTCCTTACAGAGTCACCAGCTGAAGAAACTATATCTATGGGTGATTGAGCTACAAACATACTCGGATGAAAAATGGCTCCCACATTCGGACAAATTCTTTATCACAGATAACGACTTCCAGTACCCTCATAGTAATCACGTTTCTCATCATTGATTAATTATTCCTAGTCTCATCAAGAAGGAAGGCAACATTCAACGAATATTGCATAACAAGGTTGGAATTCAGAGCGGCAAGGTTTACTCACACGGTATGTTTGGACAATGTTCAGTTGCCAAGAGCTCAAATCAGAATATGATATGCACACACATAATCTCACGTGTCGCATGATGGAAGGACTCTGTTGGAACCATGGTTACACTTAGTCAAAGAATAATTCTAATAACCAAAGGAAAATAATCATCACGGTTATTTCAAACAGACTCACGCGAAGAAGAACACCTTCCGTCCACCTTCAATTTTTTCGCAACTCGTGGGTACACCCTTGTGCTACTTGCATCTATTTCTCGAGCAAATTCTCTGTCGATTAGAGATAAAGTTGATCCTTCACCCAGCAGAACGTACGTATCTATTGATTTCTCGCGACCACAGATGCTATTTAAAAATATGAGCTTCCAAATAGCCTGGGGATACGAGTTCCACGTAGAAGGTATGAGACGCACAAATGAGCTGAAGAAACCAAACTGCAAATTGCAAGTTATTAAACCCCAAATACCCTAGAGATGCAAGTTTCCCGTACAAGGTGTGGGGCGCGCAGCCTGCGCAAAGGAGCTAAGTTGCAAATTACAAATTATTAACTCTTAATAGTCTGGCGATGCGAATTCCACATAAAAGGGTTGAGAAACGCAGATGAGACAAAAAATAACAGAAAGCGGCTCGTTAATAATTCTTAAACTCCAAATTGCGTCGGTAGGGAGTTCCGTGTAGAATGTGTGAGGTACGTAAATGGGAAAATGAAGTAAGTTGCAAATTGTAAATTACTAAGCCCCAAATAGCCTGGCGATGCGAATTCCACGTAAAAGGTTTGGGAAACCCAGACAGGATTATGACAGCAAGCGGCTCGTTAATAATTCTTTAACTTTAAATAGCTTGGGGATGCTAGTTCCATGTAGGAGGTGTGGGGCACACAGACGGGTCAAAGAAACTAAGTTGCAAATTACAAATGGTTAAACCCCAAATACCCTGGAAAATATGCATCCGCAGGTTATTTTAGGGCTTAATAATTTGCAATCTTACATTAGGTCCCTTTAGCGCGTCTGCGGGCCCCACACCTCCTACGAGGTACTCACATACCAAGGCTGGTTGAGGTTTAATAATTTTGTAATAGATGATAGTTTATTTTACTTGTCTAAGTATTTCACAGCTGCTACGTGGAACTCGCATCGTCAGTCTATTTGGGGTTTAGTAATTTATAATTTGCAACTTAGTTCATTCGGCCTTACTGCTTGAAATTTGTTTTTAGCACATGTGCATTAAATGCCATTTAGATTTTGTTGAAATTGTTGTGTAAAGTATTGTTTGTATGTGATTTTATAACATTTTGTGAAAAATACAATTTTTAATCTATTTTTTACATTATAAATTATGTAAGTTATCTTTTTTTTAATTTTTGATATTAAGCATTCGTTGTCAAACCATGAGGATAATTCCCTGACGAAATAAGCGGTATTTATTGGAATACTAATCATTGGTTATACGGTTGGCTATAAATTCGCGATTATGACCATTTATAGTAGGGTAAAGTTACACAAAATTCAATTACGTATCTGAATACTTACTATTTCACAAACAACTGGGAGCTTCGTCTTGTCCATGCTTCTGCTTTGTAAAAAAATTTAAAAAACAATTCGATAATAAACTATCTCGATAGTTTTGACTTTGATAAACACAGTAATACAGTGAGTGTTCTGACATTAGTTACGATTCTGTTTTGTCGAAGTAACATATTGTTCAACTTCTGCTTAAAGAATTACTTAAGTTGTTTCTTGAGAAATTAATTGAATAATTATTTAAGAAATAATATAAAAAGTAAGAAATTACTTGCGAAATAGTTAAGAAATGGCTTAAGAAATTATTTGAGTTATTACTTAAATTGTTGGTATCAGGTGTCAAGTAATTACTTAATTTTATTTAAGCAATTACTTGAGTAAATGCTTGAGATGTATCTTTGGTGCAATCGTTCGCAATGCGAAGGGAGTTCTTGGACACCCGATACCTCTCGAGCGACGAGTTTGGAATGAATTTTCGGCTGGTTAATTCTACGTATCGTTTTATCAGTCGATCCCCAAAACAAAATTTGACGTTAATTCATAAACTTTTGAGACATGATTTTTTATCCTTTGTTTTATTTCAGCCAGTACTTTAAATTGGCACATGAGAGTTCAGTTCAGAACGAATGTTTCTGTCTACAATTTTTTTACATGGTTCCAGTTCCTTATAACCTGATTCCAGAATTAAAATCTGACCTCAATTCAAAAACTTTGAATATAGGATTTTTCGATACTTTGTTTCCATGCACTTTCGGTATTTTCGGACAGTGCACCGCATTTCTAGCTTTGGAACGATAATTTTTTATTAGATTATCTCGTTGACAATGTTCTTGCGTGCTCCTGGCAGTCTTATAAATAGAATCCAAAAATAATATTTGACGATAATTCATAAACTTTTGAAACGGGATTTTTTGACCCATCGTTTTACTGCACTTATGGTCTTTTCGGCCAGTGGACACTATACATACATAGTGTATGCATAGTGTCCTCTTTCTTTCACTCTCTCCCTCTTTCTCTCTCTGTTTTTCGATATAATGAGCTTTCTTTTTATAAAAATTGTGAAGCCTTCTTATTATTGATTTATAACAGCTTACAATTACTTCCAAAATTTAGAACCGCTGCTGGATTGGATTATGTACTCTCACATATAAATTAAACCTGTTCATTAGGTGGAAATGGATATTAACACTTTTAATAATATTATCAGAAAGCTAAAAAGTTTCAAAAAATGAGTCTTTCATTTTCTGTTGATAAGAGATTGATTACAGAATTCCAGCACTCAGCTGAAAACGAAGCCTGGCCATTGTCTGAAAATGGTTAAACATCAGAGTCATAGTACATTGAGCAAGGGGTAACATAATTTGCAAAATCAAAATGATTTATTATTTATTTATAAGAGATTAGTGGGAAAATGCCATGCGTCTGATGAGGAATTCCGTCGGTTGCTATCAGTTCTCAGATTAAAACTGCATCTATTTATTAGCTGAAAATGGAGATGGAGATTTTACTGACTTGAAATGGAATTCAAAGAAGTTTTAAATAATGATCATCTTTTATTACTTATTTTGTAAGGCCATGTTTATAATATTCCATGCGGCTGCAGGGCAATGTCATCACTTTATCATCCCCAAGATACTAAGCTTGTTCATTGTCAATAACAAATGAATGTTGTGCTTTACATATGAGAAATTAAAAATGTGAAAAGTAAGAAATGCAAAGCTTTTCATATTGTATTTGCGGTGGCTATGTACACAATATTCATTTTAAAATATTTTTTTTTATTATTATTACATTATCGCGAACAGCCTGTTGGCCCAGTAAGCGGAGATCTTCCACCATATGTGTGTGGAAGTAGTGCCCAATCCTATCCCCTACACCGGGAAGCTTCTCCGGTGCACACCACGCCGGTTAAGCCGACTCTCTCTGACCCCGCAGGGCCATAGGGCCTGCTTTCCAGTGTTGACCGCTCTGGAAAAGGTCCTATTTCAGGAGACAGCTCCTCGCCGGTAAGGCCGCCGCTCCCTGCCTAGTGAATTAAAGCGACTATCCTAATTTCTACCTTACCGACAGTCCCTATCATACTGTTTCGTATTCGTCCAGGCATGTGCCTGTGAGGTAGGGAAAACCCGATATTACACTGAAGGAAAATTCCGGGAAAAACCTACCTCGAAACAGTCGGTGTCAGGGTACTTTTCCCGTTGAAAAACACTCAGAAAAAAATCCGAATGATTTCACCGGGAATGGAAGCCCTAACTCCGGGAACGGTGTTGTTTCTGTGGTTAGCACGCTAACTACTGAGCCAACACCGCTCTTTATAAATAACTAATGCAAAACATTAATTTTCCGTAATTTGTCTTGTTTCTTGATAAACGTAATAACAGTAAAAATAAAACAGTTATTGTTTTAATAATATAGAAATATGATTTTAAAATAAACAAATTTGATAACAAGGCTAAATAAAACAATTTCCTGGATCATAATATTTGGGAACCTAATTGCCTTCGCGCCTGCGAAGTGTTTTAATGTCATAGGACGCAGAAACATAGAAGAATAAGTTATTATCTATTTTAAATATCTTAAAATTTCCAAGCCCGAGCTTGGTTTAGTGAAAATTTAATTGCGCGTACGTTGCGTAGTTTTAAATTTTATAAGCGAGCGTTGAGTTAAGTGACTATTTATAGGCCTTAGTCAAATAACTTAAAAACACGCAACGTCCGGCTCGGTTTTACTAAAAACCTACTCGTATTCTCTGCCGCATATTACTATCCTGTGAGAAATCGTGGAGAATTTGGTGGTAAAGAAGCAGCTTCTTCTAAATATCTAGTTGCGTATACGTCTACACAGAGAAAAAATGTAGGAAACTTTAAAATTTATTTAGGACAGATTATTATTCCCTATAGTAGCACTGAGACACACTCGAACAGCACTCAGCTACCTTGTCAATTACCGCATTTAAATATATTTAAAATACCAAATGTCAAACTCAACACTTTCGATAATCTGTTCGCACTTACACCTGTGGGATGTTTTTTATGTCACAGAACGCAGAAGATTTAGTGATCAATTATCGAGCGTGCTTTTAGTAAAACTTATTCACCCTCGTACTTGTGCTTTGTTCTAATATCATAAAAAGCTGCGATCTAAAAGATAATATAAGAAAAAGTTGCAACGCCAGAGATAACTATCATGACGTTTAAAAATATCATTAAAATATTTAAAAGCGAAATTCAGCCAATATTTATTTTATTGAACATCGAATTGTGCGCGTGCCTACGCATTATTTGAATAATGGAACAAGCTTCAACTTCACAGGTGAAAAACTTGTTTCTTTTAATTATTCCTCAGATACAGATAGACGGAGCTTAACTTTGAAAAATTTTCCTTAACCTTCTCGTCTAACCGAGTCATTTTGAGTCAAACGAAAATCTAGTAGTGCTAGCGTGAACGCTTGCACTTGTAGCTTCCGGTTCCTTTGCAGATTATGAACTTACCCTTTTTAGAGATTTTGAAAATAACCAACACTATCCTCGCAGTAAAGGATAATGTAGTCGGCCTTTTACCAGTGCAGTATTATAATATGAGAGCAATCATCGACATAATTGACATGTTGCTCTTGAATATCTTATTATTATAAGTGCTAAAGATCGAGCTTGCTCTCACGAAAAATGAAATTGCGCTCGCTCAGTTGATCGGTGACCGTCGTTCAGTACAGACGTATTTACTTTTACTCTGATATACACTATATTGCCGTTAGAATTTAAATGGAGAATATCAAACCTATTTCAATACTGTACTATACTATTCTAAATACTAATACTATTATAAATTGTAAAATTATTCATAAAAAGTAAATGAAATGGCATTGGCGGCAAAGAAACCCCCTGATCGTCCCGGGGGAAAATATTATAAATGCCACAATGACACAAAGTTTGAAACAGTGGTTTGTATTATTTGTGAAGCTGTCTATTATACGAAAGACTTCAGGAAAAGAAATGGTAGGATGATAAGTGAAACACTAGCAATATGCAAAAACCACACAGACTTGAACATAAATGAGATTAGTGGAGCCCAGGCGTTAACAAGTGATACAAAAATATTTATAGCACTAATTAAGAACTCTGCAAGATCTGAAATAACAATGATTGAACAGAGATACGAAAATAAAATTAAAGAAATGGAAAAGAAACTTAAAGCACAAGAAAAACTGATGCAGATACAGCAAGAGCAGATGATACAGGTCCAATAACAAAGAATGGTACAACAAAAAACAAGACAAGAGTATGATAATACAAAAATGGATTTAGATGGTACAGTTTACGATGAAGCAGTTTTTGAAAAAGCAGAATTTAAGCACATGAACATTGAAAATAAGCTGCTACAAGAACTGACTGCAGAACTAAAAGATAAGAATAAAATTCTAAAAGAACAATTAGCAGACAAAGATCTACAGTTAAAAACCTTATGTAATAAAGGACAAGAAACTGCTAGTAGTAATCTCAATAAAAGAACTTATGCTGAAGTATCTACAGAAAAGGTGCAAATATTTAAACGAACGCCCAGAATATTCATTACGAAAACAAAAGACAATGATACACTGTAACAATTACAACAAAAAGTTGCACATTGCTTGGTCGGAGATAAAACCATTCAATCAAATAAAATATTGCAAAGGGAAAAAAAGAATGAAATTCTATTAAGTGTACGAGATAACCACAGTGCAGAGAAGGTGGTGGAAGTATTAAACTCTCGTTTATCAGAAGTGTGCAAAGTAAGAATAGAAGAATTAAACAAACCAAAAATGAAAATAGTTGGAATACAAAATGTTGATAAAATGAATGATGTGCAGTTACAGGATACATGATATACACAAAAGAAATTTTGAAAATTACAACGAAGGTTGTAAGATACTATACTCGTATATAAATAAAAATAAAGGAACACAAACAGTGTTGATTGAAATAATTGCTGATATATATATGGGACGTTTCACGTGATTTTTAACTGTAAAAGAAAAATAAATACAAAGTATCATGTTCTCTTATTAAAACTTATATTATAAAAATGTTGTCA
>JAWWEQ010049125.1:0-14174 GCA_035583055.1 Torymus tubicola
TCAATCTGTTTTATCCTTTGCCTCCTTGGGCTTGCAGTCTTCGAGGGAATCGCTAAATGATAATGGATCAAGTCCAGGAAGACATTGAAAACTACTTACAACGTGAATGTAGCTGCGCTAACACGCAGACTCTCAACAATAATCTAAAAGATCAAAATAATCTAATTAAATATAAGTAAATATAAGAAGCATAAATGCTAATCTAAAAAATCTAGAAATTATTATTGAGAGTCTGTATGTTAAATCATGTATAATTGTTTGTACAGAGACTAGGAAACTGAAAAACTATAAACAATATCAATTACCTAATTACAAATTTTTTTATAATAATAGTAGAATTAACCCAAACGACAGGGTTGTTGTATATATAAATAGTGAAATATTTAAAGACACAGAAACAATAGTAATTGATAGAGTTAGTTTTCTATGTTCCAGAATCAGACTAAAAAATAAAGATGAGTTAATAATCTCGGCTGTCTACAGATGCCATGACATCTCAAAAACAGAATTTATTTTGAGCGTAAAAAAATACACTATGAATTATATAAACAGTAAAAATCATTGGTTAATCGGAGACTTCAATATTAATATAAGTGGAGAAGGCAACTTTTGCACAAAAACAAAATAAACAGAAAAACATGATTCCTAGAAAGATATGGATCACAAACGCAATTATAATATCATGTAAAACTGAAGAAACTTTATATAATATTCTTAAAAGAAATCCAACTAGTTAATCCGCAAAAAAAGAATACAGGGACTATTGTAAAATATTAGATAAGATTATTCAAGATGCCAAATACAAATACGACTTCGAAACGTTTAAAAAATGTGGTGCAATCAAATAATATAACTAATATTTACGACCAAGACAATAAAAAAAATAGAAGATCAAAGGGAAATTGCTAATGTTATGAATAAGTATTTTTGTGAAGTAGGATCTGAAGTAAGTAAAAAAATTATACAACCTACAAATAAAAGATTGAATATGCCTAAACCAAATAACAAATCAATGTTTCTAGAACCCACTGATGCACTTGAAATAAATACAATTATACGTAACATGAAAAACAAAGCTGGAGGTGTAGATAATATAAATACAAAAATTTTAAAGACCTTAGCAAACTACATAATTACTCCTTTAGAACATATATTCAACTTGAGTATCGAAAAGTCTATCTGGCCAGATAATCTCAAAAGTGCCGAAGTTGTCCCTATCCACAAAGCTGGAAGCAAATCATGCATTTCTAACTACAGACCAATATCTCTAATATCCAATATTGCCAAAATTTTCGAAAAAATACTTTATAACAGACTTTATACTTTCTTGGAAAAACATCAAATACTTTCTGAACACCAGTATGGCTTTGTTAAAAACAAAGGTACGGCGGATGCACTTAACTACATAACACATAAAATCTATCAAAATCTAGATAAAAGCAATTATTGCTACTTTCTTAGATCTCACAAAAGCTTTCGATACTGTTAACCCTGACATATTACTTAGCAAATTAGAACGTTATGGAATAAGAGGAAAGGTCTTACTTTAGTTCAAAAGCTTTTTGTTGTCTATCTCTCCGATAGACAACAAAAAGTTCGAATATAAAACCAAACAAGTGAATACAAATATGTATCTTGTGGGGTACCACAGGGAACAATACTAGGATCAATATTTTGTATACTATATGTAAACGATCTATTGAGAGATATGCCGGAAGGATCTATTCTGTCCTACGCTGATGACACTGTCATCATTTCTAGTGAAGAGACGTGGACGATGGCGCAGGATAGCATAAACCAACTACTAGATCAGGCGGCGGAATGGCTTGCTTTAAATAAGCTATACCTAAATATACAAAAAACTAAGTTTATAACTTTCCGTAACTATCGTGGTAGTGTCCCAACTAATGTAAATATAAATATACAAAATCAGCAAATGACAAGAACAGATTGTTACAAGTACTTGGGATTAATTTTTGACTTTAATATGAAATGGGATATTCACATTAAATATTTAATTAACAGAACAAAATATTTAATATTTATACTCGCAAAACACATTGATGGTTATTTATTACTCCTTCTTTCATAATGTTATAAATTATGGTATCATTGCTTGGGGGGGGGGGGGTCGTGCTTGTACAACAGAAATTAAAATAATATATCAAATCCAAAAAAAATTGCTCAAAATCATTGCCAAAAATAAATTTCAGGTACACAACACTCCGCTAAAAGTAAAACAAATGTTCACTCTAGAATCTTTATGCTATCACTATAATAATCTAAAAGATGCTTTTCTTACCATAAAACGCAATACTAGAAAAAAATCATTACAACTACCTAAGATGACCAAAGCTATTAGTGATAAAGATAGTCTGGTAGAAGCTATGAGGGCATTTAACGAATTGCTTAATGATCTCAAAATTGTAAATTATAAGAAGAGTACAATTAAGTACAAATTGAAACAGGAGCTCTTCCGATAATAACATTTAATTGTAACATTACGCACAACTTCATACTTTTTCACTGTTTACTTTTGGAAAAATGAAAATTGCAATATTAAGTTTTGACGGATTTATTTTATTTTATTTATAGACTATATAAATTGTTAAATGATATAAAGCTATATGAAAATGTTTATGATACTCGAATGAGTAATCTGTTAGTTTTAAGTTATAGTTATAAGTATTATTTCTGTGCAAACAGACTATTGTACAGGTAACAATGTTTACCTCTAATAGATTTTACTTTGTAAACTGCATTGTAATTTTTCTGGTTAAATAAATATCAAATATCAAAAAAGACCCAAGTCAGACAAAACTGGTAACATGTTCCTATAGAAGTTTACTAATATTTTTGTTGGTATCTTTGGGAGTTTTTTAAATAGGTCTCTCAAACTTTTTTACAATTTAAGAATAAGGTATAGAATCGAAAAATCGAATAAAAAAATATTGATTTTTTCCAATTTATAGGTTGTAATGGGGTGAACGTACGAGCCGTTCTCAAACTTGTCTCGTGACAGGGGATAGCCTCAGGCCGGAGGCACAAGTCTGCCTAGCTCGGCAACAGGTGGCACGCCGCAAGCTCTGCGGCGCGCGCTCTAAACTTACCGCCTCGATGAAGATGCTCGATGCACGCGAACTCCCGCACAACGCCGCTCAGCAGCTACTTATCCGAGCGGCTTGTACTTCCCGTCGGCTCTCTATGATCCGATGCCAGATAGCTGCAATGCGCGTAGGGTAGAGGGCGGTATTCGGGGGATACGTATGAGTGTAAGGGAAGGCTCTAAATAAAATACGACAAAACTAGAATTAACTCGTACAAGACACTAAGAGTTACATTTATTTGATGATATTCTAATGCATTAAAACTACAAAGCAAAGACGAGCAGGCCGAGA
This sequence comes from Torymus tubicola, assembly GCA_035583055.1. Taxonomy (NCBI): domain Eukaryota; kingdom Metazoa; phylum Arthropoda; class Insecta; order Hymenoptera; family Torymidae; genus Torymus; species Torymus tubicola. The sequence continues at coordinate 3,399 of JAWWEQ010049125.1, forward strand.
CTTCGCGTACCGAAGGCGGCTAGGAGGCGATGACTTCTGGCTACGCGCAGATTAAACAGTAGCCAGGACGCGACGGTTCCTGGCTACCCATGAACACGCACGCCGCCCGCCGCACACCGGGGGGGCTAATCGCTCACGCAATATACAAAAGCGGGCCTCTGCCCGAGCAAGAAAAGGATATTACATAGCGGAAGCGTAAAGACACTTACGATAGGGGCTGGTCAGCCATCGCGCGCAGTCAAAGGGGCGAGGTGTATAAGTTCTCTTCTCCTTCGGTCGGTCGTCTTCTCGCAAGCCGCTTCTCTCTCTCTCACTCTCGTCGGTGGAGGCACCGGTGGAAGCAGAATGGGTTTTTCTATACTCTCACACGCGTGTCTCACCGGCGGCCGACTCTCGCTCTCACAACGAACCAACTCGCGCGCAGGATACCGAACAATCTTCTGGAGAGTTGCCTATTGCGGGGGCACAATGTTCTCGCGGCGAGGTCCAAACTCAAGATGGACGCTCGTTCGCAGCATCGCGCGGCTCTCCGTGAAGTTGCGCGCGGCTTGCTGCTGCTGGTCGAGCAATGTGTAGCCCTGCTCGAGTATGCTTCCGTTACAAAGTATAAGATCGCCTTAAGGGAACAAGCCATAGTTGAACCGGAAAAAAGCTAGTGAATAAATTCTCTAATAACAAAGCCCATATATATTTTAAGGGTTTAAGATTTTAGCCTTGCAAACCATTAGAGGTAAAAACCCTTTTGAATTAGAAAATGGCATGTCATTGCCGCAGGAAATTTTTTGAACTAAACAAGATAGGGGTATAAACATTTAGGACTATCTTTATAATTATAACAGTTATAGAAAATGTGAGCTACTTTATTTTAAAAAAATTTTTAAGATTGTTTTTAATTGAAAAATCTAACTTTTTATTAAAATTTCAATGTTTCTTTGCAATTTTATTTTTTAACTTTTTTTTTAAAGCCTTTATTAAAAAAGTAGCTTACATTTTTCATAACCAACACAATTTCAAAGTTGCTCCTAAATTTTCAGATCATTACCTGGCTTTGTTAAAAAAAAATCCTGCGGGAATGACCCTGTAAAGTTTAAAGTTTGAGTTTTATATAACTCTGTTGTCACGGGGTGGTTATTATTCACCAAATGCTTTCATCCATGCAATTTGGTGATTCGAACCCGCGCCTTTCTATTCATCATTCATTGACCTTGAGGCCAGATTAAGTCCTTGACGCTACAACGTTGTGCAATTGCAGACTTAATCTGGTGTCTTACCGTGCAACATGCGAGAAGATATCTCGCGCTTTTATTTCTTACTAGTGGCTCGGATTCACCTTTGGTCACTGGTTTCGTGTATCGGCTGCTCAGTTCACCACGATACACTATTCTCCGTAGTGCAACGACAGCGGAGGCAGCGGGGAACGGAGAATGATTGGAATGGAAAATTACAACTCATCAAATTAAATATAAATAAATATAAGTTAGGTTTAATAAGTTAAAAAGATAAAAATACAATATTGCTCAATCCTAATTAACGATGCGCCACTACATCATCTGTGACGTCAGCTGTTCCGGCAACTGACGTCACGCCTATTCTATTATTCACCATGTACGTGAGGTAATATACGCCGCATGTACATGGTATTCTACATTGCGTACTTGCCGTACTACACGCACTATGTATGGCAAGTGTCTTGAGAGATAGTCGCACTCGGTGTGCGACACACACGCACACATGAGTGAGAGAGAGGGCAGGCTCAGCGATATCTCTTCGTCCGCACTGGCTGTTTACAAACCGCCAACAAGCTGAATTCAAATTCTTTCGACACAAGCTCTACATAAGTTTTTGATAAACTTATGTTCAGAACCTGCGCTCTTTCTCCATTCAATCTCTCCGCGCGATAACGCCTAACAGATACCGTTATCCAGATATCGACGAGCCTGAACAACGGTTTCGCGAAACTAACTTGCGGCGCGATAAATGCGTGCACGCCTACCTTTGTCAAAGTTCGGCTTTGTCGTAAACATCGCTTTCTCAACTCTCCTCTACAAAGGCAGAATAACGGGCACACTTGATCAAGAATACGAGCGTTAAATCATACGACAGGTGAAACAAGCGTGCCGTATGTTCTTGTTATTCATCGCGTCCTTCATACTACGAGAACGCGATGTTACGCTACGCGAATTACACTCTCAGCCTCAGAGTACTTCGCATGTACACGTCTGAGGTTTCAATCGAAACAACTAACAACTAACAACATCGCGTTGTATTTCCGCAATCTCGCGAAGCCGGTATTTAGCGTGCGTTTTCATGTCAACCGTCGACCGACAAGAACAACAAGTCTGCACAGGTTCTCTCCCTAGACTTGCTAATAATGCTCTCGATACAGCTCTAATTCTGCAACGAGGCGCCATCTCTTGTCCTAGATAACAGAGCATTTAATTACTTTACTATCACCGACGTCGGCACGGATGGCCGTGACAATATATATTCTTATTTCTAATATGTATTTCCCCGAGCGTTTGAATATTTTAAAATTTTTTCACCTAATTTTTTTTAGAAACTTTTAAAATATCTTTTTTGAGATACATACTAAAATAACCTCAAAAACAAGGTTTTTAGCAGTAAAGAGCGCGTTTTATCGGATGTTTTAGCAATTTAGAAATTTTTTTAACACTGAAAATGACCTAAAAAGACGGAAAAAATTTACATAGATGTATTTGGGTGTTTTCTATGTCCCTAATTTTGTTAGGAAACTTTAAGAACATTCTTCTTGAATTATACGTGAAAATAATCTAAAAAATAGGCTTTTTCGCATTTTTTAAGATGGCGCACTTTTGAATCGTTAAATGAACTCATAGAATATTTAGAAAAAACTAAAATAAGTAATTTAAAACAAAAAATAACATTAAAAACATGATTTTAAGTGGAAAAAGCACGTTTTTTCAGTTGTTTTAACGATTTCAAAATGTTTTTAACCATGAAAACGACCAAAAAGATCGGAAAAAATTCAAGAACATGTATTTGTGTGTCTTCTATATACCGAAATTTTTGAAGTAATTTTAAGAACATTCTTCTTGAGTTATACGTGAAAATAACCTAAAAAATAGGGCTTTCGCATTTTTTAAGATGGCGCACCTTTAAAATCGTTAAATAAATTAATGGAACATTTAAAATAAACTAAAATAAGTAATTTAAAACAAAAAAATCAGATGTATGTATCTTAGTTTTTAAATTATAACGATTTTAATTTTTTTCGAATTTTTTTAACCTTTAAGATGACCTTGAAAATGTCCAAAAAAAATTGTGAGCATTCACTATAATTTCAACTATTACTCAGAATTTTTTCAGAATTTTTTCGTTGCGCATTTTGAAAATAAAAATTATTATGTGACAATACGGATTTTTGAGATTATGTCGGACTGGGAAGGCGTTCGGAAGGTATTTGGGGGGGGGGGGGGAAATTATTTTTTTTTAGTTTTCAAACAAATCTATGAAGGTTATTTTCCAAAAGCCGAGGGAGGTATTTTGACTATTATAATGGAAGATACCCTTTACACACGAACTTGAAATTAACAATAGTATCAATTTTTTTGACATTATCTTACATAGAATTAATAATCGTATAGTTACTAATTCGCATCAAAAACCTACTCTTTCACAAAGAATTCTCAATTTTAAATTGAATCACACTATCCAAAAAAAAAAAGAAATATAATTTCAAAATTGTTCAGGCTTTAAGGTTAATAGGTGGAGGGTTCAGGGTCTGTGGGTTAGGGAATGTTTTTCGAATTAATTTTTAAACTTAATGGTAATGAAAAATTCTAAAGACCTCTGTTTTGATGAATTTGGTGCAAATTGGTTTTCATAAGAATTTTTTGAGGTTAGGTATTTGAATATTTAAATTATCGCAGTACCTTGTTATAGCAGGATCTCAGACAAGAATTTTTAAAAAAGTTTTATAAGAAATGATCATGATATATGTTGTCGGTGGATTTTTGTTCCAAAAAATACGTTTTTTTCCCCACTGTGCGGCGCTCTGTCGGCGGAGTCGGATGGGCGACATGCGGGGAAACGTCGGTTGCTGTGTCCCCGTTTTTCGGCGACGAGACGTTTCCTCTCATTCGCTCTTTCTCTCGTCCCGTCCGCCGCTCAGCTTTGCTGGTCATCTCTCCAAGATTAGAAGGCTTCCTCTATTCGAGTTCCTGTCCTGCACGCAATCTGTCTCTCTAACTCGAAAATAATCGAAGAGCGTGACGCATTTTCGAACGTACGGTTCGTACTCTCGTACTCTACTGACTCTTTTTCCTCTTTCGGCCGAACTTCCAGCCGCCTTGCTCTCTGCATAAGCTTGCTGGTTTGTTATTATTGATATTATTCGGCCGGCTCCTCGTGCCCTAACTCGGTCGATCTACGCGTGTCTGTTCGTCTTCGCGCACGAACGTATCCGCGCGCACCTGTCGTTACACCCCCTCGAGACGCGGGCTATCGTCCGGAAAGTCTGCTCTGCTCATCGCGTTCCATCACGCCATATATTCTTAACGGGGCTAACCCTCTCTTTATTTCTCCCCCAAGAGGGGGCATACACCCGATTGGACCTCGTGCTGAAAAGGAACCAAGTTCTATCTTCAGCTGCACAAGGAGCAGCTAGCGTCTTGTCTCGTGCTCAAGCGTCGCTTGGCTGCGCGGGCAGCACATGGGTTTTTCCGTTGCAACGGTAGGCGAAGTCGTACATCGGACTACCGGATGCGGCTCCGGTCTCCTTCGCTTATCGTTGAAACCTCGCATTCCCAGACGCTTGCTGCACTCCACCTTCCACGCAAAATTCCAATTGTTAGATTGAAGAAATATTGAATATGAATGTCGTAGATAAATTATTATAAAAAATAAAAGGGAAAAATAAAACGAATTTAACTGGAAACGAGTAACGCAACATCGTTGTTAAGGAACCAATTTTCAATTTTTTTATTAATAACATTATTAACTGCAATTACTTGAGATTCATCAATATTGTATTTGAAACCACATTGTAACTTCAAAAATATTCAGCCAGGGGGCATAAAGTACTACTTAACACCTAATAAGGGGGGTCCGCCGGCTATAGTTGCTACAGCTATGTTTACATTTTGCATTTCAAAATACCCACAATGTATTTATGTACACGAAAGTTTTCTAATAGTGTACTATTGATCTATTATTGATTATTCGATCCCAGTCGCTGTCTCACGTTGCCTCTCGCACTCTCTCGTGGTTTTCCGTTCTTTCTCGTGGTGTTTCTCTCTCTCGTTGTCTTTCGCCCTCTCTCGTTGTCTCTCGCACTCTCGTTGCCTCTCGCTCATCCTCCCTTTCTGTCGCCATTACCTGCTCTCTTTCGCTAGTACTCGGCCGTTTTCGCTCATTACTGGCTCTCTTTTCAGACATATTTCAGCTCGAATTTGACCATTTACTTATTTATTAAAGTTTTACTGAATTATTTCTGAGTACGCGCATATTATTCTAATAAATATAAGCATTATGAAAAAGGTTAAGTGAGCAAATTGGTGTTATCATTGGTAGTTAAGTGTCAACTGTGTTCTTTAGTACTGGACGTTGTGTCTCTTGAGCGATGCGTACGATCGCGCGATGTGCTAAGCAACGTAGACGTGTTTGTCTATGGTTGCATCTGCAAGCACCTGAAGCTGAAGTGATTCACACCAATCAACTCTTCAGTACCCTGCCTACATTGCCTTTACTCTGCCTATTCGCGTCTTCAGTTCTATACAAGGTTAGTAACCGTCGGAGTCGAGGTCAACGCTCGTCTCTACCTGCCAGAGTGCTGCCTAGCTTCTGCCCTCGACCACCAGAGGGCATGTCGTAATACATAAGTAAATCTTACTGCTCACACTACTTACGAAAGCAACACACACGGCTTTTCTGTGAGAGCACCTGACCAAGCATGGCCTCAAACACCAACCTTACTTGCGTTGTTTGCGGTGATGCCATTTCTCCACGCTCATCAAACTTCTGTTTGATTTACAATAAGCCCTGCCACTCAAAGTGCGCAGGAAAAAAGAAAAACGCACCGGGTGACATGTGCCGCATGGCTGAACTGCGTCGTCAAAAGAAAGATAATGCCATACAGCATAAGCCGGTACGTGCTCAACAAAATCCCTACCCGTCACTCGACGTGACTCTACTAGTGGCGGAAGAAACTTCTCCGTCCTTAAATCCTTCGACGGCTGATAGAAAGACATCAACGCCTTGCATCATCGGCAACGACCAACAGTTACCACCGCCTGTCCTACCTGCTCTTAGTGACAAGTCCATTGCTGGTGAGGACTCTATCCCCAGCAAAGAAGCACCTTCACCGGTTCCACGTTCACGGCTCAGCACTTTCGTGCCCTCACGCATCTATTCGATCTCGAGGAGGCAAACTCTACCATCCACCGCCAAACAATCATCGCTAAACGAATCCCCAGACAACACACATAAGTCTGTGACTTTCACCTCTTCGCCTGCTTCGCCACCATCATCGCCTTCTGTCATCCACAACAACACCAACAAGAAGGTTCGCACCAGAATTGACTCATCTGTTCTCGGTAATGGTTCGGTTATCTCCAGTCTTGTAACGTACGCGAATTCTGTTAACGAAACTGTAAAGAATGCGATTGCCTCCCAACAGGACCCTATTGCGTCCAAGCTTGCGGAGATCGCTGATTCACTGTCTGTTTTACCTACTCTAACACAGAAAATCAGCGGCTTCGAATCTAAGGTGGTCGCTCTAAAGGCTTTGTTGGTAGAACAAACAACTGAGCTTGAGGCAATCGCAACTAAATGCGAACTGCTCCAAGAAACAGTTAACAAGCAAAACGACCTCATTAATTGTAAGCTAGTAGAATCCAGAAATTCTTGTCATTTTAATAATTCTTCGTTACCGGTGAACTGTATGGAGTCCTTCAATGTTCATTCTAATAAAAGCATAGTGATGAACGATGCTCTGTCCACGGAAGCTTCCACTTCTCAGGACTTGTGCGTCGATCAATACGACGAATTAGTTATTTCTAGGGCACTTGATTTTAATTCTTTGAACATTGAACGCTCTGATTTTGTACATGCCGTGCTGAGCTGCATGCAGCGCTCTTTTGACAAAGCTGACATCATTAATGTTTAGCAGCTTAATAAGTTCCCCGTAAGGGACAGCGGCACTATGACTAAGAATACTTGTAACGGGTCAGGAGGTACCTCTACGCTATTAGTCAAGGTCTCTGGTAAGGATCTTGCCAGTCAAATATTAAATAATAAGCATAAAATCACTAGTCTTAACACGCAAGATCATGACCCTGCGTCTCTTGGTGGGAATACGTCCTTGCCCGCCGCATCCATATTCATTAATGATTATCTAAATAAAAAATCTTACCAAGAATTCCAAAATCTCAAGTGACTAGCTAAAAAGCTAGGTTTTAAATATGTATGGCATAGGCAAGGACGATTCCTTGCCAGGATGCGCGATGGTGAACGAGCGTTTCCGTTCAAGTCTACTACAGATCTTCAGGCAATTGCTGCCTCATTCAAAATCTTGACTCTCGAAGACGCAACAGTTCGGGAAATTGAAGCTGTACAGGTTAGTACGACACACAATAGTCTCCATAAAAAATAGAAAATCTAAAAAATCGAGCAACCGTAATGTTAAACCAAAAAAGGGACAAAAAAACAAAGCGGCTTGACTGGACAGGGCTCTCACCGGTGTACTTGTAGAGAATAGGAGGGGGTTGAAAGCGGGTTTTGTCAATGTGAACTCTCTTCGAGTGCATATTGACCGGTCTCGCCAATTTCTTAATGATGACCCCTCGTATGATCTATTTGGCGTTGCTGAGACCTGGCTGGACTCGGCTGTATTAGATAACGTCATTCGGATCCCTGGCTATAAGATTATCAGGCAAGATCGCAACGTGAACGGGGGAGGTGTGGCTCTCTTTATACGTGATTACCTCAGCTGTTAAATCCTGGCGACTTCTAACACTGAAAGAAAAGGTAAACCTAAGAGACCAGAATTTATTTTTGTTCGATCTTGGATAACATTAACCCTCTTATTTTGGTAGCTGTTGTCTACAGGCCTCCAAAGTTTGCTTTTCTGAAAATGCAGATCTCATAAATTCACTGCGCACACTGTCTGGTAATTATAGCCACAAAATTATTATGGGGGATCTGAATGCCAATATACTTCGTGATGGTAGTGATGCCAAGCTGGTCCAGCACGGCCCCACTCATTTCAAACGCAAATCTCGCAAACTCAAGGCTTGTCACTTGACTTCGGTCTAGCATATACTTTCCTTGCACGAACAAAAGTAATGAAAGCATTTTCTTTCTCCTTGGCTTTGGATTGCACCAGTTTATGTAGTTTATTGATTTCAGAAGAAACTCTGTTTATAGATTTCGGAAGAAACTCTGTAGCGAAGCTTTGTCAATAGCCGATGTATGTACTTTCTTCAATCTTATTTTGCTGTGGATGAGGGCATGAGCTAGGGATGGCGAGGAGAGACATACTGTTAGCTGTTGTGAAGTGAAAGATGATGCTGTTGATACATATGTCTGAGCTTATGTGGTAGTGCCTGTCGATGTAGCCAAGCTGGTAGAAGGCATTGATAGGTCCTTCCGACGCAAGAGATGGGCAGAGATAATGTCTCTGTACTCTAGGTCTAGGTGAATGCTTTTGAGTGTCACATGTGTCAGATCACGAAGATTTACACCGACCTTGTATTTGAAGCCACCCAGAAAGATATCAGAAGAGAGGTTTTGTTGAGTATCAGCTTATTCTGAGAGTCGAGAGGATAGAGTGGCATTTACTTCCTCAAGATGGCGAAGCCTATCGTTAGTGTCAGAGGTACCTTCCGCGGCGACAGAAGAAGACAGCTGTCCATTAACTTTTTCACGTAGAGAATTGAAATCATTCTTAAGTTTGTCGATGTCCTCTACTGCAGTATTAGTGCAGGAATCGACACTAGAACTTGTAGTTTACCCGAGAAATCCGCTATTTTGTCGTTAATATCTTGCAGTGATGTTTGAAAATTAGAATTCAGATTTGTGTTTCAATGTGATCCAGCTTATCCAACTTGTTCATTTTTTCTAGAAGTTTATGCACGCTGGTGCAGTTTTTGTAGAGTCAGATGCAGATATAGTTTTGATAGAGGCGTCAAGGTTGTCAGCATTGCTTTCATTCAAAGAGTGAGTTTTTGCCTATTGCTATTTGCTACAGTAATGCAACTAAAGCATGCACTAATGAGTTTGTCTGACTTGTTACGAACTCGCTGCAACGCAGTGCAGAATGGGTGGTAATTCTTGTAGCAATTGTCACATGTAGCAATCATGGTTTTGATGGCTTTGTTACATCCTCGAAATAAGTTGTCCCTCTTAACAGATGTAAAGTGTACGAAATGAGTCAGAGTGAAAATCGAATGAAATGGTCAATGAAAGAAGCGCAAGCGAGTGAAGAAAAAAATCATGAATAAAATTTTTATTCGAAGTACGTCAAGAAATTTAAAAAAATATATGGGTGTGAAGGGCCAAGAAAGACTAGTAACCTTAAAAGTTGAAACTGGTATTACAAGAAAGTGTTATTATAAGTAGGAGTGTACTAAAGACTAAAAAACTCCTAATCTACTCAACTGAAAAAGCTAAAGAAGGCCAAACAAGTAGGTAAAGTTGAGTTCCTTTACACGCATTTACAAGGTTGCTTAGAAAATAGTCTTTCGCAGTGTCAGAATTCGCTGTGTTAGATCTTAGATAAAAATAAAAGACTAAAGTTAAAAATTACAATAATAATTTAAAATAAAGTAAAAATTAAAATTAAAATTGAAATTAAAATTACCGCTGTGTCTATGACAATTGAGCATAGGCTTGCAGAAAAATCGCACGAGGTTAACAGATTAACATAGATAGAGTCTCAAACAATAAAAATTAAAGTTAATGTCTTGCAAGCTATGCATAGAAATTATAGATATGTTTTTGAAATTACATCAAGTATGCGCACACGGTAAGGTAGCAGCTGCTGGTAAGGTCGGGGCCTTTGCGTAGGCTTGTATGTGAAGGAGGCAGTAGGGGCGCCTCGCTCGCACTCAAGCTGCGCGGAATGAGCTGCGCGTGGTGGAAGCAATGGAAATTGCTGACACACGTAAAAAGATCCTCTTAAGTAAAAAAAAAGCTGTTGTGTAAAGTGGGCGAATCAGCGGACGACGACACACAGCAAGCACGCTACTCACAGCAACAGACGCAGTACGGACGACAGGCCAATGCAGGAAGCAGAAGAAGGCAGAAGAAGAATGACAGCCGACCATTCGTCCCTTCTCAACGACCTACCACAACATCATCAAGCTACGTCCACTACTCGGCATTAACCGACACCTTACAAATGCTTGGTGTTACTTGGCAACCTCTACTCGATGCCTTGTCCTTTCAATTTAACCACCTTGCAGATTCAGATAAGCAAACTACGAAAAGAACCATTTTGTCCTTGATTGCTCAACTGTATGATTGGATTGGCTGGATTTCGCCTGTAACTGTGAGTTTTTATGCAGTCTCTGTGGCATGTAGGTGTATCGTGGGATGATGCCCTGCCTCAAAACCTTCAATTTCGTTGGGATTCTCTCACCAAGCAACTACCTCGAATAGAATAGTTTTCTGTGCCTCGCTGGATCGGAACTTGAAACACACTTCGATTCGCCGAACCACACGGCTTCTCAGATGCTTCTGAGCGAACCTATGCAGCTTGTGTCTACTTGCGATCAGTTCACCACCATGGTCGTG
>JAWWEQ010049126.1:0-14173 GCA_035583055.1 Torymus tubicola
TCTGAAAAAATTCAGGGTAACATATGGGATGGTTACGAAGCGATTTAGGTGATTTTAAAAGAAAAAAAATTTTTGACGTCTCGATTCACCAGAGAACTGCCCATATATATGTAAATAAGTAAATATATATATATATAAATGGCTAAATAGGTTTACGGAGCCCTTTCCGCTGTATCAACCAATGAAGTTATTTCTATTTTAAAATTTAAAATATCTTCCTTCTATCATTTGTTATTAATGAAAACTTTTTTATATTTCAAAAATTAATATCTCGAAAAATATTTTATTTATCGACTTAAAATTTTAACCAGTTGTTACACTAATTGAAGGCCTTATGCGGTTAAAATTTCAAGAGATTATCTTCATTTGTTTAAAAAAAAAATTATTTTAGAAGAAATTTGCGTTTTTGTTGTTGCACGATAACAATAGCAAAAATTATCCAATCGTTCTGAAATTTGGCACAGATGTAGCTTTTATATATCTTCAGATCGATTTCGTTGCCCAAAAAAATCGTTTCATTACGAGAAAAAGTAATTGAGATTAAAAATTTTTTTTTTAAATTTTCGAATCGCGTTTTCTCAAATTATTTTATTTATCGACTTGAAATTTTAACTAGTTATTACACTAATTGAAGACTATATGTGGTTAAAATTTGAAGAGATTTAGAAAATAAAGTATAAAATTTTAAATATTGGAAGTAAAAATTAAATAAAGTTTCAGGAAGCTAAGTGCCAATGAATTGGCAGCGGTTTTTTAATGTATTAAGCATAAAGAAATTTCCATGAAAATAAGAAACATGAAAAAGAATGTATTTAATCTTGAAATGACCTTCAAAGTCAAGGTCCAAGTCAAACCCAAAGTCCCCTTTAGATTACACGCACGAAATTCTATACCTTTTATTTTTGTCTTTTTTTTTCTCTGATGAGTATTGTCTAAAATAGAGAGGTCAGGTACTTTTTGAACACCTTGTACGATTTCACATTCAAAGATATAGGATAATGCATGAAAAAATAATTAAGACTTTTTTTCCATCTTCATGGAAAACACACTTAATATTTTTCTAGTAATGGATATATCTATCAAATCTTTTTAATAAAAAAACGATAACGCTAGCAATGTAAATTTATCTGTTGATTTTGTTGATACTTTCATTAAATTTTGTTATAAAAAATATTCTAAATTCCGTAATTTTGTTTTATTGTAGATTTTAAAGATGACCAAGGCAGCTATTCTTATTCTTACATGTGTTCTTGGATCCTATGGCGAGGTAAAATTATGTATATTATTTACATTTACATTTAAGCTCTATGTATTTAAAAGAAGAGAAGTATTATATAAGTCATAAATATGTAATAAAATATTTGATTGTGTTATCTTATAATACGTTTTATGACATTTTGTCAATATTATACATATAATTTCTAACGGCTACTAGCCAGGCGAACCTGGGTAGCAGGGTTACGCTGTAAAGGCTAGAGTAAAATACAAGTGTTACGAATGTATAATTATTAATCATGCAAAATATGTATATGTTTAAACAAGGATAATCCAAGGAGGTGGTTGTGACGTGGGTCGCTAAAAAAAACAATGCGATTGACAAATAAACTTTAACATTTATTTATAAATATGAAAAATAATTAGAAAAATATAAAATTAATATAAAACAGAAAGTATGTTGGGCGCCAGCTGGGTCGCCCCCAGCAATCAATCTAATTCTATCCACGTCAAGCAGGGTAAAGGATGCAAATTCAGGTGCGAGATCGCGAGCGCTTTCACGACAAACTAGGTTTCGGTAACGTTTCGAGAGGGGCGCGCATTTCGGTACAAACTACAAGTTTCGGCAAATAAGGCGCACGTTTTGATAAAACACGTTTCGATAGAACCTCAACTCTAGGTGACGACTAGAGCTAGATGTGCGAGCGTGCGTGATATCCTGGAGATGGCGAGCCTTCCGACGACGGCAAACTACGACGACGAGGTGCGACGGGGCTGTATATCCAGAGAGGTTATGTTGGATTCATGTGTACTCTCCAGGGCACTTCATATCTAGGTGAGACCAGTGGTCTCATATTACCTCTATCTAGTGTTGATTGTAATGTTTCTTGTTATTGTCGTTGCAGGGCTCAAGTAGACGTGGGAGAGGCTGTACAGCAGCGAAGTAGTAGATGCAAGCGTAGCTGTCTACAAGCAGCCAGTCCCCCATGCATGAGTGATGTGTTCTTCAGGTGGAGGTGTCATCTTGTTTTCTGCCTCTGAGCAAGGTAATTATAGTACCTTCAGTTGGTGTCTGATCCAGCTATTACATTGTTTTCATTATTTTTCAGGTGCAGGAAGCAGCGAAGCTGAAGCAACAGTGGCGTCGAGCCTCTTCTGGACAACATTGTCTGTAGTCCAGCCTCGTCACCTTAACAAGGAGTCAATCTTTAACATATGCATGCCCTCACCGTATTCCTCATGTAGTAAGTATCTTCAACAGTACTAATAGTCTTTCTCTTTTGCAGGTTTCATGCCATTCGCCTCCTGACTCTTCAGCTTGTCAGGGCACATGGAAGTGTCCCGGCTGTGACGCTGTCCTCTTCAGGGCTCTCCAGCAGGGATACGCATCCTCTTCATGTGTGACCAGTGCGGGCAAGAGTGGAGCACTGGGTGCTCGCAGTGGTCCCATCACAAGTGCTCTCTTGTTTAGTTCCTATTAAGAAAGGTTAGCTAGTAGAGGGGTGTTACATGGGTTACTTGGGCCCTCTTCGATCAAGCACTTGTCCCTCCGGATAGGCATATCTGCTCTGGGGATAGTCAGAGAGCAACTTTCAGCAGCCGATGTTGTTAGTTGCATTTACTTATTTTGAATCTACCTTGTAATGCTGACCGGTAAGCGTTATAATTTTCAGGATTCGAAATTTGCTATTTCCATATCTACTTACAATTAGATTGATTCTTACTAAAACATTAGTTTTCATAATTATTTCGAATTATTTTTCATAGTACTTTTTATCACACTCGTTGCGCTCGTGCGCTAACCTCACGGTGCAAAAAAGGACCGCTTAGGGCACGAATAGGTGTGACAGCGGGCTTAGGTAGGCAGTGCTATAAAATTGTATACGATACTTGTGACGTAGGGAGCACTTTGCACGGCGTAATTAGGACTCTAGCAATTAACGAATAGTCAGTCTGGACACAAATGCATTATTTCGAACACGTTCTTCAACTTACAGTGATCAAAAGTGCTAAACAAAAATGCGCACGCACTTGAAACATTTTTGTCGCATTGTATCGTTCTGATAATAAAGAACCACGCTTTCCACGATCAGCGTTGTAGTTTTAAAAAGCAATATACCCCTGGGAGTTCCCACAGAGCCGTCTGTATATTTTTTATCTCAAGTATGCTTCTCGCCTTTGACGCGTTAATAAGACGATATTTTCCCATGCCATTTTCTTATGAAGTGGTATATGAGTGTGCATACGTTTCTTTTTCACGTCTAGTTTATGTGTATAGCATCGTTATTTTTTTCATAAGAATGTATTTTGAGGATCGATGATGTTTCGAAGGGTACGATTATGCGTTCGAAGAAAAATCTGTTTCTTAAACAACGGGTCGGTGCTGTGAAAGAGTTGTTTGTGGCTGTGTTGGTGGTAGGCGGGGCGGCGGTGGTGGTATCGACGGCTACAGAGTAATCCAATAAGATGACTAGATGACTAGATGACACATTTTATCATACGTTTATTGGAATATATTTCAAAGATGATACGTGCCTATAAGAACCTCGAAGAACGAGACGTTACTTTCAGTCGTTTTAAAAGTTTCGAGGTCGTTAGAAACGATAGAGATGCACACGGTAGAAATGCAGCGTGACTGCGCTGCTTGCGCCCTATGACTTGTGAAGACTTGATGGCACAACTACTAATTTTATTAAGGTACACGGGGTATCGTGCAATACCTCGCCTTTATAGAGCATTCAATAACTCACACGAAGTTCAAAGAATCATCGAAGATGATGTTTTTGAACGACAGCTAAGCAGTCTATATGTTTTTCGAGGCATAGCGATTGCCTGTGAGGAACGCGTAGTAAGTTAAAAAAAATTTTTTTTGCCTTTTAGTTTTAAAAATAATTCTTATAACCTTACTTTTTATTAAAAACTTTTATTTACAGCTTCGGCGAGTCTTCTGTGCGACGAATCGGATGTGGACACCGACGATACGTATTTCGATGAAAATAGAGATGCAGTATCACCCGAACACTCAACGCGTACAGCGGGTAAATTAAAGGGTATCTCCCATTATAATAGTCAAAATGCCTCCCCTCGGCTTTTGGAAAATAACCTTCATAGATATATTTGAACACTAAAAAAATAAGTTCCCCCCCCCCCCCCCCAAATGCCTTCCGAACGCCTTCCCAGTCCTTCCAGAATGCTCACAAACTTTTTTGGATATTTTCAAGGTCATCTTGAAGGTTAAAAAATTCGAAACAAATTAAAATCGTTATAATTTAAAAAAGAAGATACATACATCTGATTTTTTCATTTTAAATTACTTATTTTAGTTTATTCTAAATATTTTAAAGATGCGCCATATTGAGAAATGCGAAAAACCCTATTTTTTTAGGTTATTTTCACGTATAATTCAAGAAGAATGTTCTTAAAGTTTCCTAAAAAAATTATGGACATAGAAAACACGCAAATACATGTACGTGAATTTTTTCCGTTTTTTTAGGTCATTTTCAGTGTTAAAAAAATTTCTAATTTGCTAAAACATCCGATAAAACGTGCTTTTTACCGCTTAAAATCATGTTTTTGAGGTTATTTTAGTATGTATCTCAAAAAAGATATTCTAAAAGTTTCTAAAAAACATTAAGTGAAAAAAATTATTCAAACGCTCGGGGAAATACATTTTTGAAATAAGAATATATATGTGTATAGCAACTCCTTTTTTTTATTACTCGTCCTATTCCTGTTTTTCTGTTTGCCTGTAATGAGATAATAGCGCGGGCTTGCCTTAAATCGATGTATTTTTTATGTTTTTTTACGGGAGGATTACCGAAGGAATATATCATCTTAAATCGACGTATTTCTTATGGTTTTTTACGGGAGGATTGCGGAAGGAATATATTATCTTAAAGCACGCTTCGTACGCTTGCTATTGGTTAAAAATCGCCATTTAATTTTCTTTGTTATTATATTCCTTATCCTGTGTAATGTTGTTATTAACTACAGCGCCGATTGGTTGGGTTGTAATGGTATCCAAATGAGAAAAATGTGCAGATATAAATATAAAAGAGCGAACATAATACGAAATAGAGGCCTACTGACCAATCAGCGTCGAGCATTATAAAACTTTTTTTAGAACGAGGAATAAGAGGTTATTTTAGAATGACCGAAAGCATATAAAAAAACTTTCTACTTCACAGTTCAAGCACACTAAAATGAGTTGAGTGTTGCTTATCTAGTTATATCGACCTGCATAACCTAACGTACGTCAGAATAGGCATCTGTTGAAATTGAATATCATTAAATTAATTATGGATGCAAAACGACTGCAGGTAAATGTTCATAATTTGTGGGACAGTGATTTAACAACTTGTGTATTGACTTTTATAGATCTTGGATAATGTTAATTTAGAACAATGAATTTATTGAAATGAGAATAGCAACCTTACATAAAAACCAAAAACTTCGATCAAAAACATTTTGAATTTTTATATTTGTTTCTTGAATTAAGTTTTATTTAATTATGATAAAACGAAAAATTAATATTTTTATTATAAGTAAATTATATACTTTGACAAAAATTGGTTTTCAAAACATGTGCTACTTTTGAAATACAGGCAATAAGCAATGTTCGCTTTTAGCCATAAAGTTAACTGAAAAATAGCCATTTCTTACCCGGGTACTCTTAATAGTAAAAATACTACTAACTCTAAAATGTGGCTATGTCGGTGCACGAAATCCCTTGCGTCTAAATACTGGCGCCTCGAAGAAAATTTACGATTGGCTGAGCACTCAAGATGCCTATACACTTCATCATCCGATAAAAAGACGATTTCGACGACTGTCCTACAACGTGAGCAACGTTGATGACGTGTGGGAGTGCAATTTACTACAGCTCACATTGTTAAAGGATTATAACGACGGATACTGCTATATTCTTGTAGTCATTGATGTGCTCGGTAAGTTTGCATGGGTTGAATTATTGAAGGATAAAACAGCGAGCAATTTTGCAGATGCCTTTCAACGTATTATCGAGAGAGCGCATCCTCGTTTACCCTTGTGTGTACAGACTGATCGAGGTAAGGAATTTGTCGGTAGAGCATTTCAAAATCTTGTTCGCAGACGACACATCGACTTTCGCGTCGCTCGGAATCCCGATATCAAGGCTGCGGTCGTCAAACGTCTCAACAGAACTCATTTCAATGGAAAACTTCGACGTATACTCGGTTTTGGTGACAGTCTCGAAAAACAAATGATGCCTTTTACGACTTTAAACATCTAGAGTAAGAGGGTCATAGTCGCCGCGAGACCTGCATTGCTCTCTCGAGCCATTCCAGAAAAGCTGTATGTTTACCCAGACATCTGTGAACCCTACACTGTAGGCGACACTCCAGCGCATCGTTTCGATGGATACTTTTAAATTCAGATATGGCTGCACCATTGTACAGCGCTTTGCACCCGCTAACTATATACCACTTCTCTATCATAATTTCATTAATATTGTTATAGCTATAAGAGATCAACACGGGCGCCGTATACCATTCAAGTATGGTAGGTTGACGGTAACGCTACTCTTTAAGTGCAGTCGATAACATGGCTCATTGCGTACGCTATTACGACGATCAGGTTGGTGCCGGTGGTGTGAGAAACGTCTTCGCCGGCTCGACATTTCACAGGGGGCGCGGTGTAGGTGCTTGGCTAGGTGGCCTCTTTCGACGTATTCTACCGTACGTTGCGAGTGGAGCTAGGACTGTAGGCAAGGAGGCGTTGCGCGTAAGTATAAATGTACTCGACGATATTGCCAACAGCGGTACTAATTTCAAGGAGGCTGTGAATACAAGAGCCCGAGAATCGGGTCGTAATCTCAAGATTAAATACGATTAAAGCAGCTGAGAAAATATCGAAAATTATGAAAGGCTCAGGCTATAAAATAACCACGCGCGCTAAACGTCATCGACAGTCGCGCAAGACACCCGGCAGTGTTCGCACTGCACGCATCAAACGCAAAAGGACCGTAAAAACAGTAAGGGGTTGGGTTGAAAGTCACGCAGGCCGAAAAATGCGAAAAAACGACTTTTTGAAGCGTTAGCGATATTTTCGGACCAAAGTAAATAGAAAAAAATGTCTTTTTTACATTCACACTTGTCAGAGCGTATGTCGAGTGAACTCTACCTTTTTGCACTTCCGGCGACTCAAACATCCAACAATGTGCTATCCATCAGACAAAAGGCATCTTTACTACGCACTAGTCGTACACGCATTTCGACGCCATTGATAAGCATTTTGTCTTGATTAAACAAATGGCAGTGCAGATAGACAACCATATCGAATGTTCTCCAAGGGTATGATATTGTCGTTTTATGAGTCCTTTATTAGAACCGGCCCCTTGATTTTGCGGTGTGGCCTCGAAACAGCCGGCTATATCATTGTACTAGAGACTCGAAGTGTGATGAGATTCTTTGGCCGCTGGCGAATAACTCAATAGTGACTCGATGTAAGCTCTGTACGGATATGCGTTGTTTGGAGGTGAGACAAGTTTGTGATTAAGAAAAATATCTATTTGATTGAACATAGAGTGAAGAACGTTATTAACGGATGCCACTCTTAAATTCACGTCGGGACCTTCGACCAATAGTATTTGTGCCTTTACGTAAAGCATGGTATGCACGAGATCGATGTAATGCTCGCTGGCGCTGAGTACAACAAATTCGATCGGTGCGTCACCTTCATCACTGATCGACGAGACGGGTATATAGTTCAAAAAACAGCTACGCTTTGACTGATTGATGAAAGATAGTGTTAAAAACACGTATCGATAAATAGATTTCCCTTTGAGAATCATTTTTCACACCGCCTTATCAACTGAGCGAGAACAACGCTCTTATAAACATCATCACTCACTGCAGATAAATAGATTTGAGAATAATTTTCCCCTGCCTTGTCAAGTGGGTGCGAACAGCACCTTTGATAAAACGTCTACGTGACTAAAACAAAGGAACCACTATTACTCCATATACACGCGTATAATAAAAATCTCGCAAACCACTTCGGGATTGATTGATTTAAACGTTTGTTAAAAACATAAACTTATAAATAAATATTTTTCCCTTTGAGAATATTTTCCCACCGGCTTGCCTCCCTCCAGCACAGTACATACGTAGTGTTCTGTCATTGGTTCAGCAGACACTACCCACTACCCAAAGATACGGTGGGGATACATACTCACACACATATAAAGAACGGTGAGCCCAAAGCCTGCAATAATACGTTAGAAGCAGCGACTGAAAACGCATCATCTCTATCGTAACGCTGTATTATTTCTTTAAAATAAAGTACGCTCAAGTGTAATTGCGTGTCCATTGTTGCATTTATTTTTCTTAAAGTCGTAAAAATGAGTCAAGAGAATATTCCGCCGACTATGCTATTCAACACGAGCTATGCTCTGACTAAATGCCATTCTAAGTTTGTTTACCTTGGCGTGGAATATTTTGGTCGAAAATTTCGGCCCGTTATTCAATTTGCTGGAGAAATTTCACCAAAAAAGTACGTCATTATGGACAAGGAGACTAGGATATAATTCACGAATCATTTTGTCGACATTCAAAACTATCTGTACAACGACTTTCAAGCACCCGAAAGTCGTTGCCGTGTCACGACATTTGTCTGATGGCATGTTACGCCTCAAAAGCTGTAGCCATTATCCAAACGCATGAAATTACACCACCCGACTTCTCGAGCCGCTATGAACACGAGTCACAGGACTGGGACACCGTCGATGGCCGCAGCAGCAGCAGCAGCAATAGTGATATTCCAACGAACAACGACAACGGTAACGAGACACCCAAAAAGAAGAAAAAAATTGAACATTCTCCAAGTGTAGCTATGTTGTTAAAAACATTATCGCATTTGAAAAAATTACGCGATTGTATAAATTTTAGATTCAAACAATTAGAAAAATGTGCTATTTTTGTCAACACAGGTCACGAAACAATAATTAATAATATTAAAATACATATTTGTGACAAAAATGACAAAAATATTATACAAAGGTTTTTTGACGGTGTAACTTTTTTAAAAATATTCGACGAACTTAATGAAAATTTAAAATCTAATGTAAGAAATCGCGTAGACTATTCAGACTTTAGAGAAACTGATGTAGATACATTGTTTTTAGAACTACGTGCTCTGTATTTACCCACTCTTGAAAAAGAAGTACACAACGCTATTCAATAAAAATAAATTATTATTACATTTGGTTTTCTCATTTGTATTTATCCTTTTCTCCTCAACGCATCACCCTCACACCTTCACTTGCATCATCACATGCTCACTTGTATCATCATCATCATCATCATTCCCCAGCATCGCCACCACCGCCGTCACCATCGTCGCCACCATCTCAACCATCACGTAAACATATAAGTTAAGCACAGCCCTGCGATAAAATAGTAGATTGTCGATTCTCATCGAGCCCACATCGTGGGCCCACCGTTTAGCAAACCAATCGTCAAATCAGAGGAGAAACAACCGTTGATCAATAAAAAAGACTATTCCTCCACGGATAAAGATACCACCCGCAATAAATCCTTTTCCAACAACACATGTCTGTACCGGTATAGCGTTACACTGCATATCGTGCTCAAGTGGATACTTAGATAAACAACTCGTAAACAGTAGCTGTTTATATAAACAATAAGTAGTTTAGCTACTGTTTGCTACTGTTTAGCTACTATTTAGCTACTGTTTGCAGCTGGTTAGCTACTGTTTGCTACTGTTTACATAAACACTTATCTCGAGTACCTCTTATCTCAAGTGACTCACTTGATGACAGCTATGATTAATGTGTCTTGCTATACCGGTACATATACTACTCACGTCCAGCATTTGTTTCATTGGTGTAAACTTATTACATCTAATTATCGTTCGCATCGCTCGATTTTGCGCTTTTTGTAACAAATCTATTTCGCTTTCTTTGGTGTTTAGAAAAATCGGTGAACAATAGTCAAAGTGCGGGGCAATTATGCTTTTATAAATAATCGTTCTCGTCAGTGGCGATACCGAGTCTCCGAGTCTAAATAAAAGGTTAACTTTTTAACAATTTTTTTTATTTTATAATTTACATGGTCTCTGAAGTTTAAATTCTTGTCAATAATAATATCAAAATATTTAATTACGTCAACATTTTCTATTTTATTATCTGCCATTTTAATATCATAGATATTATTTTGCACAGTGGCCCGCACTGTGAAATCACTAAACTTATGATATTATTTTTCAATCAAATTGATAGATTATTTAAGTCATAATTAATTTTATTTTCGATGTCAATTGAATCAGAGCTACTGTAATATACACTGTTAGAAAACTTATATATTTATAGATATACTATTTTTACATTTTGCATTTCAAAATTTGTACAATGTATATCGATATACATGGAAGTTTTCTAACAGTATATGATTGTATCGTCAGCGAACATTTTACATTTAAAATATTTTGATACTGTTTTTAAGTCATTTATATAAAATAAGAAAAGTATTGGACCCAATATGGAGCCTTGTGGGACGCCATATTTGGTCCTTCTTTTAGAAGAGGTCGCATTGTTACATTTAACTCTGTCAATAGATTCAAACGCTCGTTTAAAATCTAAAAACGCAACGCCAGTCTTTTTTCTATTATCAAGGAGCGCGGGAGCGCTCCGAAGGCAAATATAGAAAGAGCCAGGAGTGACCGCGCGATGATATGCATTGAAATGGGCACCCAAGATTTTCAACTATTCACTGCGTTTCTAAATTACATTTATATTAATCCAAAAGTAGATAAACATGAAGTCCTCGTTTTACTATATGTCCACAAAAAATTTTGAGTAAAAATATTATCTCGTTCAAAAGATTCAGACAACTTAATTATTTTATGTTCGTTTTCCTTTTCAACTTTTCGTCCTGTTATTCCCACATCCGGTTGCCGATTGGGAACTTTGACATTTCCGGCGTATAAACATAGCAAGCCAACCCAATTATACATTTTGTCTAATCTTTAAACATATGAATTATGAGCTATACATCTTGAACTGCAAACCGTCGGGTCCGCCAAGTATGTATGGGAGATTGGAGGACCATCCCTGCTAGACTACCAACTCTAGACTTATCCTCCCAAGATATGTAATATTATAGAAAGTTCAACATTGAGAAAAAATAATGAAAAATAGGGATGTGTTGGTAACTATGTAATTTTTTTATATAGGCTTTGATTTTTTGTAAATATCTGAAAAAATTCTTATGAATTTTAGAAAAAAAATTATTGTCGCGTACATGGTCGTAAAGTTCGTAGGATCTATAAAATTTTGTAGGAATATGTGAGCCATTGCACCTGTTAGGCGTTAAGTAGTACTTTATGCCTGCTGGTTTAATATTTTTGAAGTTACAACATGGGCGTAAAATGCAATTTTACCTGCAGGGTACTAAAAGTTCTATTATGTCAGTCAAGTTAACTTATTGGTACTTGACTACAATAAATTGATTTCAGTACTTTCTTGTGTTTAATTTGTATAGAAGAATAAACAAATTAGAATAATATTTTTTTGAGATCAGTCATACAGTTGTTTCGGAGAATTGTTTGCATTACTTAATTGACTATCGGTAATTGATTTCACAACTACTTACATGTAATTTGTTCACTATACATTTACTCGAAAAAGTAAAAGATAGTTATATATATAATTGAAATAATGTTTGCCGACATGGGCATTAAGTGCGCAGGGTCTATAAAGTTTTGTAGGAGTAAGGGAGCTATTACGCCTCTTGGGGGTTAAGTAGTACTTTATGCCCGCTGGCTGAATATTTTTTTGAGTACGTACGAAAAGTTGTATCATCTGAGTCGAGTTAACTTATGGGTACTTGACTACAATATAATTGATTTCAGAACTTTCTTATGTTTAATTTGCATAGTATGATGAACAAGTTAGAATACATTTCTGAAAACAGTCATACAGAATAAGTTCCCGAGAGTTGTTAGCATTACTTGACTATCGATAATTGATTTCATAACTTTCATTTGTTTAATTTGCAGTGAACAATTTGAACGTACTTACTTATGTATAATTTGTTCAGCATAAATTTATTCAAAGTAGTGAAAGACTTCTTCACTGGTATTTTTATTTGATTTCTTTTAAAATTCATAAATATTATTATTTTATAGATGATACAGAAAAAACGTCTATTCTTGCCTTACTTTATACTTTCGTAGAAAGTTTTATTACCAACTGTAGGGAGTACTTATTGAATAGATGAGACTAGAAGAAATAAAAGAAGTAGAGAAATTGTGTTGTTAGAACGTACTTAAGAATTATTGTTTTTTAGAACGTATTGATTGTATTAAAAGAATATTTAAGGTTATTAAAGTTTTTTATACAGATTTTGACGGATGTTGAGAGAGAGAGGGAAAGGGGCAGAGAGAGATGGGGGAGGTAGAGAGTGTGAGAGAGAGGGAGAGTAAATTATACAGAAAAAAACGTCGATACTTGCCTTATTTTATACTTTCGTAGAAAGTTTTAATTAACAATATTATTATATTTACAGTCATCAAAAAATTATTACCACTTGTGGAGAGTGTTAATTGAATAGATGAGACTATAAGAGATAAAAGGAGTAGACAAATTGCGTAGTTAGAACGTAGTTAAAAAATTAGCTTTTAAAAACGTGTTGATTGTTTTAAAAAAATATTTAAGGTCTTATTAATGTTTTTAGTACTTAGTTTTACGGATGTTGAGAGAGAGAGATCATGACAGAAGCAGGTGGGAGAAAGAGGAAAAGAGAGAGAAAACGGGGGGGGAGAAAGGGGGAGACAGAGATACGATCACATTTAATTTTCCATTCGTTTAATATATTTTGTAAAGCGGCTTCGCAGGAATGAATTTGGCGAAATCCAGATTGCTCTGACACTAATATTGTTATTAAAGTATTTAATCAATTGCTTATAAACTACTGTTTCAAGGATTTTCTCTAATTCTTCAAATCGTCTAGAAATCCACCTGTTTGTAATGAAACATTTACTAAATTAACAAATTAATAGTCGATGTACGGCCACGCTTGTTTAATTACTTCTGCGTTTATTGCGTCTTCTGTACACGCCTTATTTTCTAATTTATTTACAATATCATGTAAGTCTTTAGAAGTCACTTGTTCAAAATTCAGCCATTCATGATAATTACTTTCAATAGTATTACTTAACGGGGTCTTACACCTAACCCATTTTCTTCAAAAAATGACCTGAAAAAATAATTTAAAATATTAATACATATAAAATACATAAAAATATTATAAATATAACTAATTATTGTTAACAAAAATGAAAACCAGATCTCTAAGCCCATTTTAATAAGAGCTATGATTTTTTCAAAAAATAAAGTTTGGCGTAGGCTTTCTCTGGCACCACTTGATGGATTTTCATGGGGTAAAGCTTAAAATACTTGTTTTACATTCAACTCTACGCTAAAGCTTCAGTTTTTCGAAATTTTGTCTCTAACTATTTTTTTAATGCAAAAAACCACTTTTTTTATTAATTTTTTGAGTTTTTATGGTTTTATGCGTTAAAAAAATACTTAGAGACGAAATTTCCAAAACCTGGAGCTTTGGCACAGAGTTGTATGTAAAACAAGTATTTTAAGCATTCCCCATGAAAATCCGTCCAGTTCTGCCTAAGAAAGTCTACACCAAAGTTTTAAAAATGATGTTGTGAGTAAATAGCCTTTAATCTTCGTGTTAAAAAAATAACTAAAATTAATGATTTTTATCTCCCCAATTTTTTCTCTATCCTGAAACATATAAATTACATATAGTTAATAAATATAGTATGCAATTTGGAAAAAAAGTATGTGGCTTACCATGTTCTTAATCTAACATGTATCAGCATGTAAGGACACAAGCTGTCAAACAGTACCGGGCAGTATTCACAAGTTAAACATCTTCTATAC